>SKCR01023764.1:0-248605 GCA_019454045.1 Zanthoxylum bungeanum
TAGTCACATCTGACGTAGAGCTTAGTAAGAAATTGAACAAGTAAATAAGAGTATCTGAATGAATGGACAGATCAAAAGATTTCTAAATAGCCAAACCAAGGAAATCAACGGTACCTAGATAAAAATTATGAGATCATAATATTTTATACGAGATAGAGTGAATTGAATTCACGGTTTGTCTAGCTAGATCTAAAAGAGATAAACCGTCCTATCATAGAATAAACAACCTTTGAGAAAGTAAAGACTCAAATGAGTAAGGAGCCAGAATAATAAATGTAGAGAACGACCCTAAGAGTTAGAGATACGATTTATAAAGAGCCTCCCTTATTATACTAGGATGGAAGAACTAGTTGGAGAGTAACATTCGAACAAAAAATATTAATAAACAAATGCTCTAATAAATCCAAGTTGAAGTAGATCTTTCAAGGGGTGTAACGACTTAAGAACATGATAGAGTTTTTAAAGAGCATGACCCTAAAAGGGATTCACAATAAGAGGTAGTATGATAGATAGATGGAAAATAATTAGGAGTAAAGTTGGCAGAGGTAATCCAACAAGATCGTAGTAGTAGTATCTTATAGTAGGAACCAACACCAGTTATGTAAACACATGATTCCTAGGCTTATAGATGAGCTGCAAGTAAAACCAAAGTATGGGTAGCTAGTGTGATCACCACAACCAGGAAGGTTCCAGGACCAATCCCAACCCTCCCAACCCTCGTTAGACAATAACATGAAAGATGGACCTCAATGTTCGCCTCAAGATACTCCCAGAAACAAATGAATGTGCAGTTGAAGGAAACAGAAACATAAAGCCTTCACATATAGTACAAGAACGGAATAAAAGATGAAATAGCTCTAAATAGAAGATTTTAAAGAGAAGATATCTATATGAAATGATGAAGAGAGAAAGTATTAGTCAAGAAATGATGAGAATACAAGAACCAATGTTAGACATGACTCGGGACATATAAAAGATGATATTCTTTGGATAAAAATATAAAGAAACAAACCACAGAGTTCCAGGTATAGAGTAGAGCAGGAAAGAAGATGAAGAACTCCGAGAATGGAGAGGAATAGAGCAGCCTCAAGAATGAGGATGAATAACTCCGGGAATGGAGATGGACTCCGAGAATGGAGAATAGCCTCGGGAAAGAGGACGAGCAGAGAGCCTTGAGAATGAGGAAGATCTAAAAAAAAAAAAAAAAAAAATGTTTTTAGCTCGCGGAGTTGAAAACCTGAAAAGGCTACTTAGGCAAGATAGAACAATCCGCTAAGTTGAAAATCTGAAAGGACAGCTTGGCAAAAGATAGAACAAACCAGTAAAATAAGGAAAGCTTCGAGAATGGTAGAGAAAAATACAAGGCGAGAATTGTAGCAAACTACTCGGTGAGAGGATATATGTCGAAATCTGGGAATCGGAAGACATAATTTTCAGTATCCCAAAAGGATGAGGCCATTTTCAAAAAGGCGTGATCCACCCTGACCCGGTACAGGTAACGGAGAGCAGAAAGTTGAGCTAGGTCTGGGGATGATCAGTCTACCACCCAGCGAATAAGGGACACAACATGATCTTGAGCCATGAGACCAAAGAGAACTGAGCAATCACCGGAGTAGAATTGACATAAGAAAACTGTCAGCAGGCATAGGGGCGCCCAAAGAGTGTGAGGAAGGCCTAACCAAGGATAACATCAAACCAATAGGACAAAGAAAACCCATCGAAATAGGGAATGCATCCATGCATACATGCATAGATATCACATACACATAATTTTTTTTATGCTCGCAGGCTTTGAAGAAAAAGAAAAGCGGCGAGGACGAAGAACTCCTGGAATGGAGAACAACCTCGGGAATGAGGACGAGTAAAGAACCTTGAGAAAGAGGACAGATCAGTGGTCGAAGAGCCTCACCACCATAAGTTCGACAGTTCAGGGAGGAATCCTAGGGCCGAGGCCTACATTATCAATAGTTTGGGAATGAATCCCAGAGGTCGAAGCACCTCATCATCACTAGAAAAAACTCCCCAGTGATCGAAGAGTCACGCAGATGGACCAAAATGCCATCACTCAACTTAGTTCGGGAATGAAGCACAGAAATCGAAGCATCTTACACCCAGCATATTCGGAAATAAAGCCCAGAGGTCGAAGCACCTCGCCATCAACTCAACTCATTCGGGAATAAAGCTCAGAGATCGAAGCATCTCACACCCAGCATGGTTCAGAAATGAAGCCCATGGGTCTAAGCACCTCTCCATCAACTCAACTTAGTTCTGGAATAAATCCCATAGATCGAAACATCTCACACCCATCGTGGTTCCGGAATGAAGCAAAGAGGTCGGAGCAACTCGCCATCAACTCAACTTAGTTCGAGAATGAAGCCTAGAGATCGAAGCATCTCACACCCAGCACGGTTCGGGAATGAAGCCTAGGAGTCGAAGCACCTCGCCGTTAGTTCAGGCATAAATCCCAGGGATCGAAGCATCTCACACCCAACACGGTTCGAGAATGAAGCCTAGGGGGTGAAGCATCTCACCGTCAGTTCGGGAATAAATCCCGAGATCGAAGCATCTCACACCCAGCACGGTTTGGGTGTTGGACAATTATGACCCATAACATCACTATTTGTAAAAGACATTGTGGTTTTTGTACAAAATTAACTTTGTTACAAAAGAAATTGCTATTTTATCATTTTGTAATTAGATTACTACTTGAATATATAAGAGATAAAAGTCCTTATGATTAGTTTCGGATTAATAAGATATGAGACAATATCAATCCACGAAAGGTTTAACCATTAAATATTCCCAGTCGTAGTATTATCGAGACTGGACATCGATAATACGGAATATGCTAGTATTACACTTGTGCCCGTTATGGAAGCGTAACGGCATAGTTCTCATATATTTGGGTATTGGATACTCATGCAAATGTAATAGGAGGTTCTGTTTACCGATGGTACGGGAACAACTTCACTCTGGATAGACCCCTCAGAATCCCATTGGTAGTATGACTATGTGTCTATGGGAATCCGAATCAGGGTAGGTGTATTTGGTCTTAACCTGAGACTTGCATCGCTAATACTTGCGACAATCAGTACGCTTTGGTTTTGGTCGTCCGGGACTTTAACAAGTTATGTGTATGCCTCTTCTGGGTTTATTGAGAATCATAGTGTATTGGGTGTGATTTCAAGATGGAATTGTCACTCAGTCATAAGAGATGATGATCACTCAGGGATACAGACTGGTACTCTAATATGTTCAACTATTAGGATAATATGACAAGGTCATGATTATCCGATTAAAGAGACTAGTTGCTAGTTATCCGATATATTCTTTGTACGGGGCAACACAATACTCAGTATACTACGCCTAGTATAGATTATGTATTACTTAAAAGAATATTTCTGGAGAATTGGGTAGGCACGATGCTTTGGTAAAAGCCAACCATGTCTTGTAAATCGGTAAGAACGTGGTACGGGGTACGCACATGTTCGGATAGTCCGATGATCGGATTTACTGCCAATAAATCCCGAGCAAAAAATTTTTTTTCGGCAGTGACAACAATTGTGTATAAAAAATTTTAATCACAAATTTTAATTTTTCAATGAACTAAAAATCATTACCAATTTTTATGGCATTAAAATAATTACCATAAGCTCAATTAAATATTGTTAACACACTTTAATACATTTATCAACTCTTGATAAATCATTCCAAGCAATTAAATTAATCTCCTACACTTGAAAAATAATCCAAGCATACAAAATCAGTATATCAACTATAAACTAATTTTTCCATAAACTTTATGATTCAATTCCTTACATAAATGCTTTTAATTTATCCAACAAATCCACCAACAATTTTTCTAAACACAAAAAAAAATTTACAAATTAAATTTACCAACTAAAGCTTTCAATCCTTGCCAATTATTGAAGCTTTGCATCCAAGCTTTTCCAAATCCTTTCAAACAATTTCAACCTTTGAAATCTTTCTATATCCACCAAATTAAGCTTCTCCAAGAACAAATCTTAGTGATCAAAAGGTGGTTTGATCACTCAAGAATGACAACCAACTTTTCCCAAAATCAACACTTAAACCCTAGGAAAAAGAAACTTCAAAAATATGGATTAACCCTTAACACTTAGGGATTAATTCCATGGACTTGATTATTTTTTTTAGTGAGAGTTTTGGCTGATTTGATAGTAAAACAAAAAAAAAACCAGTAGCTTTTCTTTCTTCAATGTCTCGGCAGTGAGGGTAAGGAAGAGAGAGAGGGGGCCCCCCCATTTGTTTTATATTTTTCTATTCTTGTTTTTTTTAAAGAAAAACAAAAACAAATCATTTAATTAAAAAACAAAACCATGGTTTAATGGCATCTTCCCTCTACACATGTTTCAAAAAGCCAACTTGACCAAAGTTAAAAATTAATCTAACCAACTTAGTCAACTTAGTCACAATCAAATGATTTAGTTACTTTCAAACATATTCAATTGTATAACTAAAGTTACTTTATAAATTAAAACCTTTATTGTTATAAACCAAGTTAGGAAGTTGTATATTAATTAACAATGAAATTAATTTACTAATTAATTACGAATTTAATGTAAATCAAATTTTACATCTATATACAATAAACGTGAATATCAACTCTTATTAGAAATTATTAAGGCAATTAATCTCATGAATTATCGGATCAAACAATTTAATCCTGAAACCAAAAAAAATACTTTGGTCACATTGACGAAAACTCGCCCTAGTGCTCAACGAGTAAACTTAATATAATGGAACTCTCTAGGCTCAAGTTCGGTTGTTACTGTTAGACATTATGTCCCATAGCGTCACTGTTTGTAAATGATATTGTATTATTGTACAAAATTAACTATGTGATAATGAAATTGCCTTTTGCCGTTTTGTAATATTATTTACTTTGACTTATAAATGGCGAAAGTCCATATGATTAGTACCTGGACTGAGAATGATATGAGACAGTATCAGTCCCCAAAGGTTTAATCATTAAATATCCCTAGTCGTAGTATTATCGAGACTGGACATCGATAATGCGGAATAGACTAGTATTGCGCTTGTGCACGTTGTGAGGGCACAACGGCATAGTTCTCATATATTTAAGTATTGGATACTTATGCAAGTGCGATAGGAGGTTGTGTTTTACCGATGGTACGGAAAACAGCTTCGCTCTGGATAGACCCCGCGGAATCCCATTGGTAGTATGTCTACGTGTCTATGGGAGGCCGCATCAGGGTAGGTGTATATGGTCTTAACCTGAGACTTACATCGCTAGTACTTGCGACAATCGGTAAACTTTGGTTTTGGTGGTTGGGGACCTTAACCGGTTCTGTGTACACCTCTTCTGGGTTTATCGAGAATCGTAGTGTACTGGATGTGATGTCAAGATGGAAGTATCGCTTCAGACATATGGAGGTGATGATCACGCAGGACACAGAACTAGCACTCTATAAAAGGTTGCAACCGTCGGGACAATATGACCAGGTCAGGATTGTCCGATTTAAAGAGACTAGTTGCTTGATGTCCGATATATGTTTCGTACGGGGCAGACACATCTCCAGCCCCAGGCCTAGCATGTGATCATCCGATACTGGATCGATGTACGCAATACTACGGTATACTACGCCTGATACAGATCTTATATTCCTATAAGAATATTTCTGGAGAATTGGGTAGGCATGGCGCTTTGCTAGAAGCCAACCTTGTCTTGTAAATCGGTAAAGACGTAGTACGAGGTACGTACGTGTTCGGATTATCCGACGACCGTATTTACTGCCAAAATATCCGGAGATCTCTTGGGTCGCTTCCTGAAGATTCACCTATGATATTTGATTCGGACTTAATTAATCTTGGATTAATTGCGGAGAAACTTTATCTTGGATAAAGTGCCTAATTTAGAGAGAGAACGATTAATTTGGAATTAATCGATAAAATTATTGTATTCGATATAATAATCGAAATTCGATTTCGACGCGAAATTAAAATTAGATTTTAATTCGGGCATACGAGTTAATTTAGAATTAATTCGTAAGCGACGTAAATAATAATTTCGCTAGGAGCGATTATTTATTTAAATCCGATTTAATTAACGTCGCGACGCTAGCTCGGTATTTCGGAAATATCGAACCCGAACGCGTGAGTGGACGTGGGCCCACTTTCATTGGGAAACGTGTGGGGCCCACATGACACTTGTCATTATATGCATTATTTAATTGATAAGGCATTGCATGGTGATATGTGTGCATTACACTCAATGTTTTGCATGGAGTTTGAGTGTTTGACACTCTAAGCCATTGCATGGTTGTGTCATAGATTTATTATTAATTTAATAAAATTATGGCATAAATATAAATTGATTTTTGGTAAAACAAAATCAATTACACAAAACTCTTTCTCTCTCAAATTTCTTCACATTGCCGTGAACTCCATGGACAACAAAGGAAGATTTGATCTTCTATTCTCCATTTTTGCTAGCACAAGCAAGGGATCAAAAGAGGTGATAGGGAAACCATCAAAGAGCTTGGAATACAAAAGCTTGGAGCTTCAAGTCTTCTTCCTCCTCTTGGCCGAATCTTCCAACACTTGGAGCTTCCACCATTTGATCATCTTCTTCATCACATAGCATTGTAAGTATGATTCCGCCATGCTTCAAGTCTTTTATATATATTCATTTATAGTATTTCATGAATGCTTAATCTTTCCTTGGGACATATTATAGAAACCAACAATGGTATCATGAGCCATGGTTAAGCATGAAATACTTTAGGTTAAAATTTGACAAAATTGGTTGAAGCATGTTCTTGTGAAATTTGATGAATAAGTATGCTTGCATGTATATAGAATGATGTTACATGGAATCAATTTTATGAAATGCATTGGATGATTTTTCCCCAAAATTTTGACCTTGGCCGAATGGGTGTGGTAAATTGATAAAAGCATGTTCTTGTGAAATTTGATGAATAAGTATGCTTGCATGTATATAGAATGATATTACATGGAATCAATTTTATGAAAAATGCATTGGATGATTTTTCCCCAAAATCTTGACCTTGGCCGAATGGCATGAAGAAATTGATATAAGCATGTTCTTATGAATTTGATTAATAAGTATGCTTGCATGTGTATAACATGATGTTATATGGAATCAATTTTATGAAAAATGCATTGGATGATTTTTTCCCCAAATTCATGCCTTGGCCGAATGTGTTGCTACTTGGAGTGGATTGAATTTTTTGTGTTTAAGATCATTGGATGACTTAGAACGTGTACGGACGTAGATTAGTAATTCAATCGGATTGAAAAACAAATCGACACAAAAAACTCACCTTGGCCGAATGTACAAGGACATGTAAAGGAGTTGATTTTTTGTTAAAATTAATGTTGGACATTTATTTTGAACAATATGATTAATAAATTAAATGGGTATTTTTGAAATATTTGGTTTAATATATTAATCTTGGTTTACACTTTAATTAATTGGACTTTAATGTTTGGAATATTAAAATTTAATTAATGGGCTTAATTGGTGAATTGGGCTTTTAATATTGTATTTGGGCATAATGGGCTTGGTTGGACCAAGTAGATTTGGGCCAAATGGATTGGATCCAATTTGGGCCTAAATCACTCCATTAAGTCCAAATATAATATAATGGGCTTTAATAATTTAATTGGGCCTTATGGGCTTGAAATTGGTTTTATGGCACTTAAGGGTGATTCCTTATTTGGGCTTGGTAATTGGGTATGACCCACATTGACCAAAGCCCAAGCCTTAATAAATCAATTGAAAGCCCATTTGACTTGAATTAAATTAAACATTGGATGTTAGTTGGGCTTTGAGACCCAATAGAATTGGATTTAGAATCTAAGTCTTTAAAGCACATTAAAAGTGTAAACATTTAATTTGGAATTAAATAATTGAATTAGTATTGAATACGAATTAAATTAGATTTAATTAGTAGTTCGATATAATTCGTGAATTCGTACCTTGTACTTATTCTCAATCGAGTTGGACTCGCGCAAAATCAAACCGTTGTTTGAACATTGGATGATCACTTAAACAAAGACTAATTAATTGGATTAGATTGGTTGTAAAAGCATGTCTTGTTTGAATATATATGTATGTGATGAATGAATAGTGTATATCGGATGGATATTAGAAGGGAAAGGGTAATTTTAGAAATTATTGTAAATTTGGAATTTATAAATTGGACCTGCGTGTCCAGCCTTATCTCTTTATCTCTTTGTATTCTCTTCTCACCTAATTCCCCTCAATGTAAATGAGGTTTCTCTTATTGTATTATGTAATTGGGTAGAAGTAGAATAGTGCTAACGGGGAGAGGAAAGGGAGTGATTTGTTCTAGGAACAAGTTGTTTATATATCCATCCGCATATCACTATTAATTTACTTTACGCGCTTTATGATGTTTTAGAAGCATGCTTAAGGTGTATGATGATGAGACCTAACAAAGATAAATAAATTGGTTGCCAATTACGCGAAAATCCCTCAATTATATTAAGCGAATATCCTTCCATTGAATGGTTCTTGTTCAAGATCCGAAGTTGGCATTGGTTTGTTTTTGACCAAAGTCAAGACCTTTGTCAATCAAGGATGTACTTGAATCATGAGAGTTTTGTTGCATATCGGTGTCTTGTCCAAATCGTGATTTTTATTGGCCAAAGTCAAGATCACTTTTTGTCCAACGACATTGATTACGAAACTTTCCTCGTCAATGGGTCCCGCTTAACTGGAATCATTAGGTTTGTTTTTGGCCAAAGCCAAGGCCTAGTTGATTCGGAGGATAAGGGTAGGAAAATGTATTAGATACATTGACATTATACATATGTTTCGGACTTGGATGTCCACCTAACCGGATCTAGGAATTGGATGAGATCCAATTGATCATGGAGATCTACCTATGTTAAATAGCATACAATTTATTGGCCAAAGTCAAGGTTGTGTGTTATTTAACGGGATCCTAGCCCACTAGGAAATTCGATTTCCCGAGTTCTCTACAGAGGGTTAGAAACTTGAAGAAAATAGTGGGAGGCTATTATTGAATTTGCAATTTCATTCAGATATTTAGCCTTACGCGTCTTTCAAAATTATTTCGTCAATATTTTAAATAATTAGTTGGACTAATATATTGTTATTTTTATATGTAACAGTTTGACTGTACCCATAACATCGTTGACTTTATAGTTGGACTATAGTTGTCAAGATGATTGGCAAAGGTAATATCCGCGACATAATCATGGGCGATAATGTCTTCAAAGGGACAAACTTTGCCGACTGGGAAATGAACCTCAAGATAGTGCTTGGGGCTGAGAGGATACTGTATACTATTCAGACACCTCTCCCGCCTAAACCCACTGAGCCACTGGAGCTAGAGTTATGGAAGACTCATAGTGATGATTGTGACCAAGCTCAGTCAGTTATGCTAGCTGCAATGACCCAGCATTTCAGACGCCAGAATAGGGATTTGGATCCCTATAACATGATGGCAAGATTGCGTGATCTTCACCGCACCAATAAGCGGATGAAGAGGTACGAGCTAGTAAGGAAACTCTTCCGCTCCCGGATGACAGACGGCGCATCAGTTGAAGCCCACGGGGCTCAAATGATTGCCGATATTGATGAGTTGGCCAATATGGGAATAGTCTTGGAGGCTGATCTGACTAGATATGATCTTGCAGTCACTTCCTGATACTTGGAAACAA
Source organism: Zanthoxylum bungeanum (assembly GCA_019454045.1). Taxonomy (NCBI): domain Eukaryota; kingdom Viridiplantae; phylum Streptophyta; class Magnoliopsida; order Sapindales; family Rutaceae; genus Zanthoxylum; species Zanthoxylum bungeanum. The sequence continues at coordinate 9,739 of SKCR01023764.1, forward strand.
ATCATAGTCAACTACAAGTTGATGGATACGGACGACACTCTTGGAGAGTTGTTATCTGTCTGAAGGAGTCCGAAAGGGAACTCCTAAAGGGGAGCAAGCGCGAGGCGCATTTTGCATTGACCTCTCATGCGCCAAAGGGTGGCCCCAAGGCAATTGGAGGTGCAAGGAAGAAGAAGTTCAAGAAGAAGGGTAAAGGCAAGTTGACAGTGGCTTCTAGGAAGCCAAAGGACAAATCTCGCGACATCTGCCTCAACTGCGGCAAGAGGGGTCACTGGAAACGTGACTGCCGAATGAGCATTGTGCAGAGGGAGGATATCAAGGCTGGCAAGGCCATTGCCTCTGGTATGTTTGTTATTGAGATAAATATGAATACTTCTAGTTTTAAAAATTGGATTTTTGATTCTGGTTGTGGTGCTCATATTTGTACTGATGTGCAGGATCTGCATGATAGCAGGGTGCTGGCATCAGGGGAGATGGATCTACGGGTCGGAAACGGAACACCAGTTGCTGTTTTGGCCGTAGGGACTTTTGTTTTAGTACTGCCCTCAGGGCATGAACTTAAACTTTTGAACTGTTATTTTGTGCCTAGTTTAACTAGGAATATTATATCTGTATCCTTGTTAACCCAGCAGGGTTACACTTTTGTATTCAGGAACACAGGGTGTTATTTATATAAAAATGATACAGAAATTTGCACAGCTGTTGCAAATAACGGTCTTTATATTTTGAATATAAATGAATCTCCTAAAATGACAAACAAAAGGCTCAAAAGGAGTAATCTAAAAGATGAAGCTTATATGTGGCATTGTCGTCTAGGACACATCAACAAGACTCGCATATCCACACTTTCAAAGAGTGGGTACTTGGACGAATTTGATCCCAATTCATATGACGTCTGCGAATCTTGTCTTTTAGGCAAAATGCCTAAATCACCTTTTAGCGGTAAAGGTGAACGTGCCACAGAACTGTTAGCTCTCGTTCATACTGACGTATGCGGGCCCATGTCTAGCCAGGCTAGAGGTGGATTTCACTACTTCGTAACCTTTACAGATGATGCATCTCGTTACGGTTATGTGTATCTTATGAGACACAAGTCGGAAACTTTTGAGAAATTCAAAGAGTTTCGACACGAAGTGGAGAAACAAACAGGGAAGAGTATTAAGACATTACGGTCAGACCGTGGTGGCGAATACTTAAGTTATGAGTTTCAAGATTACTTGAAAGAATATGGTATTCTATCACAGTGGACTCCTCCTGGAACACCGCAATTAAACGGTGTGTCCGAACGGAGAAACCGCACCTTGTTGGACATGGTGAGGTCAATGATGAGTCGCACTGAGCTACCAATATCCTTCTGGGGATACGCATTAAACAGTGCTATACTTATTTTGAATAAGGTACCGTCGAAGTCTGTTGAACAGACTCCATATGAGATATGGACAGGAAGGAAACCAGGTTTCTCTTTCCTAAAGATTTGGGGATGCTGGGCATATGTTAAACGTTTGGAAGGTACCAAACTTGAACCCAAATCTGATAAATGCCTTTTCGTTGGATATCCTAGGGAAACCAAAGGATATTACTTCTATCACCCACAAGAGAACAAAGTATTTGTTGCTCTACAAGCATTTTTCCTTGAGAAGGATTTTATAAATGCAGTGGTAAGTGGGAGGAAAGTAGAACTCGATGAAGATCGTAGTGATACTGTTCCTGGCAATGAATCAACGACGGAACAAGAACAGACCGTCCGGGATGAGTCTGTACCACAAACTTCACATACACAAGGACCGCGTAGGTCGGAGAGAGTCAGAACAGTACCTGAGAGGTATGGGTTCCTGATCTCACCTCATATAGATATTAATCTTATTGAGGATAATGAGCCGGCTACGTATGAGGAAGCGATACAAAATATCGATTCCGCTTTATGGCAAGAAGCCATGAAGTCCGAGATGGATTCCATGTACGCCAACCAAGTTTGGACACTGGTTGATGCACCAGAAGGCGTAAAGCCTATTGGATGCAGATGGATCTTCAAGAAGAAGACCGACATGGATGGCAACGTACAAACGTACAAGGCTAGGCTTGTAGCGAAGGGGTATCGTCAACAATATGGTATTGATTATGACGAAACCTTCTCACCCGTTGCCATGATTAAATCCATTCGGATAATGCTTGCAATAGCTGCATATTTCGACTACGAGATATGGCAGATGGACGTTAAAACCGCTTTCCTTAACGGAAACCTTTTGGAGGATGTTTATATGCAACAGCCTGACGGTTTTATCGTACCTAGACTTGCAAACAAGGTTTGCAAGTTAAATCGATCCATTTATGGATTGAAGCAAGCATCACGGTCATGGAATCAGCGTTTTGATGAGATCATAAAGGAATATGATTTCGTGCAAAACGCAGATGACCCTTGTGTATACAAGAAGGTTAGTGGGAGAGCACTTACTTTTATTGTCCTTTATGTCGACGACGTATTGCTTATAGGCAATGACATTCCCATGCTAACGTCGGTGAAAGCTTGGCTTTCATTAAAATTCTCCATGAAAGATCTGGGAGAAGCAGCCTTTATTCTTGGAATAAAGATCTACAGGGATAGATCTAGAAAGCTGCTTGGACTCTCCCAGAGTACATACATTGATAAAGTGTTGAAGAGATTCAACATGGAACAATCCAAGAGGGGATTGGTTCCAATGGTACGTGGTACCTCTCTGTCTAAGGACATGTGTCCTAAGACTCAGGAGGAGAGAGACCACATGAGTCGGATACCGTTCGCCTCGGCAGTCGGATCGATCATGTATGCCATGATATGTACACGACCTGATGTCTCATATGCTTTGAGCATGTGCAGTCGCTATCAGGCCGATCCAGGTGAAGGTCACTGGATAGCAGTTAAGAATATCCTTAAGTATCTTAAACGAACTAAGGATGCTTTCTTAATTTATGGAGGTGGAGAACTTGCGGTATCTGGGTATACCGATGCAAGTTTCCAAACCGACAAGGATGACTACAAGTCGCAATCCGGGTACATTTTTGCTTGAATAACGGAGCAGTGAGCTGGAAATCTTCCAAGCAAGATACTGTTGCCGATTCAACAACAACAGAAGCGGAGTACATCGCTGCATCTGAAGCAGCAAAGGAGGCAGTTTGGATCCGAAAGTTCCTAATCGGATTAGGAGTAGTTCCGTTAGCAGCTGAGCCCGTTCCATTGTATTGTGACAATAACGGGGCTATAGCACAGGCTAAGGAACCAAGGTCTCATCAACGGTCCAAGCATGTTCTTCGACGTTATCATCTGATTCGGGAGATTTATACATCGTGGCGATGTAAAAGTCGAGAAGGTCACATCAGATGACAACATTGCAGATCCGCTGACGAAAGCTGTTCTACAGCAAGTTTTTGAACGACACATACATAGTTCGGGTATTAGATGCTTGAGTGACTGGCTATAGGCCAAGTGGGAGATTGTTAGACATTATGTCCCATAGCGTCACTGTTTGTAAATGATATTGTATTATTGTACAAAATTAACTATGTGATAATGAAATTGCCTTTTGCCGTTTTGTAATATTATTTACTTTGACTTATAAATGGCGAAAGTCCATATGATTAGTACCTGGACTGAGAATGATATGAGACAGTATCAGTCCCCAAAGGTTAATCATTAAATATCCCTAGTCGTAGTATTATCGAGACTGGACATCGATAATGCGGAATAGACTAGTATTGCGCTTGTGCACGTTGTGAGGGCACAACGGCATAGTTCTCATATATTTAAGTATTGGATACTTATGCAAGTGCGATAGGAGGTTGTGTTTTACCGATGGTACGGAAAACAGCTTCGCTCTGGATAGACCCCGCGGAATCCCATTGGTAGTATGTCTACGTGTCTATGGGAGGCCGCATCAGGGTAGGTGTATATGGTCTTAACCTGAGACTTACATCGCTAGTACTTGCGACAATCGGTAAACTTTGTTTTGGTGGTTGGGGACCTTAACCGGTTCTGTGTACACCTCTTCTGGGTTTATCGAGAATCGTAGTGTACTGGATGTGATGTCAAGATGGAAGTATCGCTTCAGACATATGGAGGTGATGATCACGCAGGACACAGAACTAGCACTCTATAAAAGGTTGCAACCGTCGGACAATATGACCAGGTCAGGATTGTCCGATTTAAAGAGACTAGTTGCTTGATGTCCGATATATGTTTCGTACGGGGCAGACACATCTCCAGCCCCAGGCCTAGCATGTGATCATCCGATACTGGATCGATGTACGCAATACTACGGTATACTACGCCTGATACAGATCTTATATTCCTATAAGAATATTTCTGGAGAATTGGGTAGGCATGGCGCTTTGCTAGAAGCCAACCTTGTCTTGTAAATCGGTAAAGACGTAGTACGAGGTACGTACGTGTTCGGATTATCCGACGACCGTATTTACTGCCAAAATATCCGGAGATCTCTTGGGTCGCTTCCTGAAGATTCACCTATGATATTTGATTCGGACTTAATTAATCTTGGATTAATTGCGGAGAAACTTTATCTTGGATAAAGTGCCTAATTTAGAGAGAGAACGATTAATTTGGAATTAATCGATAAAATTATTGTATTCGATATAATAATCGAAATTCGATTTCGACGCGAAATTAAAATTAGATTTTAATTCGGGCATACGAGTTAATTTAGAATTAATTCGTAAGCGACGTAAATAATAATTTCGCTAGGAGCGATTATTTATTTAAATCCGATTTAATTAACGTCGCGACGCTAGCTCGGTATTTCGGAAATATCGAACCCGAACGCGTGAGTGGACGTGGGCCCACTTTCATTGGGAAACGTGTGGGGCCCACATGACACTTGTCATTATATGCATTATTTAATTGATAAGGCATTGCATGGTGATAGTGTGCATTACACTCAAATTTTTGCATGGAGTTTGAGTGTTTGACACTCTAAGCCATTGCATGGTTTGTGTCATAGATTTATTATTAATTTAATAAAATTATGGCATAAATATAAATTGATTTTTGGTAAAACAAAATCAATTACACAAAACTCTTTCTCTCTCAATTTCTTCACATTGCCGTGAACTCCATGGAAGGACAAAGGGATTTGATCTTCTATTCTCCATTTTTGCTAGCACAAGCAAGGGATCAAAAGAGGTGATAGGAAACGATCAAAGAGCTTGGAATACAAAAGCTTGGAGCTTCAAGTCTTCTTCCTCCTCTGGCCGAATCTTCCAACACTTGGAGCTTCCACCATTTGATCATCTTCTTCATCACATAGCTTTGTAAGTATGATTCCGCCATGCTTCAAGTCTTTTATATATATTCATTTATAGTATTTCATGAATGCTTAATCTTTCCTTGGGACATATTATAGAAACCAACAGTTACATATATATATCATATATATCTCATATATTCGTACATATATTCATGAAGGCCTGCCAGCCTACAAATCATGACTAAAAACAACACGACACGCGAACCATATCAAGTCGGGTTAAAACGTTAATGTATAATCCCTTCGTCATTACAGTCTCCAATCGAGTAAGGTTATAGTTTTTTACTGTCAAAACCTTTCTACTCAATATATAATAACTTTTCACAATCATATTCCATTAATAAATAATATATGCAAAACTATTTTCAATATTATTTATAATGTTAAAGAAAAAATTTCTTCAACGAACTTTTGGTCAAAAGATTTTTGGAATATACTCTGAAAATTTTTTGGAAACATAATCCAACCATATGGACTGACGAATCCTCATATTAACAACACCCAATCTTCGTGAGCATCGGTCTATACCTAACAGTCATCCAGAGGTCAGACCATAAAAGGTCTCTGACATGCATGGTATCAGGCACATAAGATCACTCACAAGACCACCGTGGTGTCTGAAGTCAAAGGACCACAATAACTACTCAACTCGAAAAGAAAACTATTGACAGTTGTATGGAATATCTATTAGTCATCTTTTAGGAGTTTGTTCGATATTCATTCCACTAATGAATATATGCATTTCTATACGAACTTCCACTAAGCTGACAGTCTGTTGAGACAAACCATATGTCCATTACATATATAGACAATGCACTAGTCTTACCAATATAATGACCGACCCATGTCAATATATCTAGACCAGGAATAATTTATATTCGAGAGAATGCGTGATATTTCTCAACACTATTTACAACTCTTGCAATTATATCACCATATGTTGTAACTCTCGGGTCTTTACTAATTTCATATAAGGTTCCGAGTGAAACTCGAAATCTCTAACTCTTAGAGTAATCTAACACTTATATTTACAATATATAAATAAAAGTAAGAAATTACCATACAAATAAATAAATAATCATGATAAAAAAAATATTACATTGCATAAATAATAAATATTCATACAAAAAGTGAATGGTGCTCAATCACCATTTCCAACACTCCCACTTGATCTAGTGCCATTCACGATGGTATCTAATACCCATCGACTCCACGTGTTTCTCAGACAATTTGGGAGTTAATGCTTTAGTCAGTGGGTCCGCTACATTTTCTTCAGTTCGTATTTTACAAACTAAAATGTCACCTTTAGCCAAAATTTCTCTAATTATGTGACACTTTTGTTCCACATGCTTAGATTTCTGATGAGCAAGAGGTTCCTTGACTTGAGCTATCGTACCATTGTTGTCACAATATAATGGAATATGATCTACTATAGATGGGACTACTCCTAGCTCCGCAATAAGCTTTTTGATCCAGACAGCTTCCTTTATGGCTTCTGAAGCAGCAATGTATTCTGCCTCGGTGGTGGAATCAGCAGTTAACCCTGCTTAGTGGTATTCCAACTAATGGCACCGCTGTTGAGAGAAAACACAAACACAGATGTAGACTTTCTATCATCTGGATCAGATTGAAAATCTGAATCTGTGTAACCTCTCAACTATAAGTCATTTTCTCCATAAATAAGAAACTTATCCTTTGTACCCTTAAGGTATTTCAGGATATGTTTCACAGCCATCCAATGGTCCTGACCCAGATCAGACTGATAACGACTTGTAAAACTTACAGCCATGTTGATATCAGGTCTAGTACATAACATGACATACATTATGCTACCAACAGTGGAAGTATAAGGTTGGCTAAGCATTTTAGCCATTTCATCATCTGTCTTAGGACACATTTTCTTAGACAGATGAATACCATGTTTGAAAGGCACATTGAATGTCTTACAGTAAACAAATTTGTACCTTTCTAAGATCAAATCAATTTACTTGGACTGAGAGAGTCCTATCATCCTCCTTGCTCTATCTCTATAAAGCTTTATACCTAGTATATAAGAGGTCTCTCCCATATCCTTCATGGAGAAATTCTTACTAAGATAGGCTTTGACATATTGTAACATACCTATATAGTTTCCGATAATAAGTATATCATCAACATAAAGCACTAAGAAGACTACCATACTCCCACTTACCTTTTATAGACACATGATTCCTCTTCATTTTTAATGAAACCAGACGATCTGATCACATCGTCAAAATGAAGATTCCAACTACGTGAAGCTTGTTTAAGTCCATAAATAGACCTTTTAAGCTTACATACCAGATTAGGATCTTTGGCGAATGCGAATCCCTCGGGTTGTTCCATATGGATATCTTCCTCAAGATTTCCATTCAGAAAAGTCGTTTTCACATCCATTTGCCAAATTTCATAATCATAGTGTGAGACAATAGCTAATAAAATCGTGATTGACTTAAGCATGGCTATTGGAGAAAAGGTTTCCTTATAATCAATACCTGATTTCTGAGTATATCATTTTTCTACTAGTCGGGCCTTAAAGGTTTCAACCTTTCTATCGGGCCCCCGCTTCCTCTTGTAAACCCATTTACAATCGATAGGAACAATTCCGTTAGGAAGCGGAACCAAGTCCCAGACTTGATTACCATGCATTGAGGCAATCTTGGATTTAATAGCTTCTAGCCATTTCTCTGCATCGATGTCTAACATCGCCTCTCTGTAGGTTATAGGATCATTTTCTTCGATTAAGAAAATATCGTGGGCATTGTCAGATGTCGTCCTGTACCTAACAGGGGGTCTCGATATCCTTTGTGACCTACAAGGTGGTTGTGTCAAAGGTATCTCATCTTCATGAACTTCTGGTTCTATTGTCGATTCAATGTTACCTTGATTGAATTCATCAAGATCAATCATTCTATGATCTGCACTTTCTAACAAAAATTGTCTTTCTAAGAAAGTTGCATTTCGAGCAACGAGCACATTTCGGTTCTCGGGATCATAGAACTGATATCCCTTGGAATTTTTAGGATATCCAATGAATCGATACTTGTACCCTATAGGTGCAAGTTTATCCCGCTGTGCAACTCTTACATAGGCAGGACAACCCCAAATCTTAACATACTTAAGACTCGGTTTCCTTCCAGTCCATAACTCATACGGAGTAGTCGAAACGGTTTTCAATGGAACTTTGTTCAGAAGATGAGCGACAATGTCTAAAGCATGGCCCCACAAGTATATTGGTAGATCAGTAAAACTCATCATCGATCGAACCATATCTAATAAAGTTCGATTCCACCACTCCAAAACACCATTGTGTTGATAAGTGCATGGAGGAGCATACTGAGCGAGAATCCCATTCTCTTTTAAATAACTCACGAACTCACTGCTCATGTACTCACCGCCCCGATCTGATCGAAGGCATTTCAAGAGTTTTTCGATTTGTTTCTCTACTTCAAATCGGTATTCTTTAAACTTTTAAAAAGTTTACGATTTGTGTTTCATAAGAAACACATAACCAAATCGTGACAAATCATCGATAAAAGTTACAAAGTATTGAAAATCACTCATGACAGCATGATTTACAGGACCACATACATCGGAATGCAGAAGTTCCAATAAATCATTAGCACGTTGTCCAACACCACTAAATGAGGATTTGGTCATTTTACCTTGAATAGAATATTCACAAACTGGTAAAGGTTCTATGGTTAGATCTGATATCACACCATCCTTAACTAGTTTGGTTAGGCATTTTATGCCTATATGACCTAATCTCATATGCCAAAGTTCTGTGTTATTTATTTCACCCGATCTTTTCCTTTTAGATTTCTCTATATTAAAGACATAACGATTTTTGGTAAGAATGTAATGACCATCAACCATGGGACATGAAACAAACAAAACATTCATATTATCATAAAATTCAAAAGACCATATTTAATACTTACATGAAATCTTTCGCTGTCAAGTACAAGAAGTGAGATGATTTTTCGTATCATAGACGGCACAAAATAACAGTTATTAAGTTTAATATTACATTCATCAGAGAGTTTCAAAAACAAAATTCCTACTGCTTCTACTTGTAGAGAATCTCCATTCCATACTCGCAGCTGGATCTCTCCCGGCTTTAATCTTCTAGTTTCCCTCAGATCCTGCAACGAATTGCAAATGTGAGAGGGACAAGCGGTGTCTAACACCCAAGTCGAACTAGAATCAAAAGAAAGTGTAATGTCAATAATATGGAAACAAATACCTGAGTTATCTTTCTTCAAAGAAGCTAAATACCTTGGACAATTACGTTTCCAGTGTCAAAGTATGCCGTATTGGAAACATTTTCGTTTTGCAACATCCGTCTTTACATTTGGCTTAGAAACCCCTGCAGGACCTTTACTTGCAACTTTTTTTTCTTTTTTTGTTTCTTCCGAACCGGCTTTTGAGAAGCCTGAGAAGGTCTAGAAGAAGAAGCACCAGTGACCATGAAAGCAGAACTATTCTTATTCATGTCATCTTGAGCCATCAGCTACATATTGTCTAACTCAGAATAGGTGGGAAGCATCTTATGCATATTAAAGTTAACAATAAAGTCCTTGAAAGACTTAGGAAAAGATGCGAGAATCACACTATTCCCGAGGCGATTGTCAATAGGAATATCCATTCTTTTCGATCTCTTCGATACAATCTATTAGTTTCATCACATATGGGCTAACAGGTTTTTCCCTTCGGGAGGAAAGTATGAAAAAGCTCAACAGCCACCCTATGCATCTATACATGTGGTCGATCACTGAATAGTTCCTTCATATGTAACAAGATGGATCCGGAATCAGGCATCGGCATATACTTCCTCCGTAGTTCCGGCACCATAGATCCCAAGATGTATGACCATAATTCCGATCATCATCCTTCCATCTTTTGAACGTCTCACGTTCCTCATCTAAAGCATCATCTGAAACCCTTGCGGGCATTGGGCGATCTAGAACATATTCAAGTTGCTCCGTTTGACAGAGAATTCGGAGATTCATGAGCCAAACATTATAATTAATAGCACCCTGGAGCCTATGTGTATTAAGTATATGCGAAAGCGGGTTCGTAACAGATATTCTGTCTACACAAGAAAAAAAACAAAATAAGCCGAAAATAATATTTAAATAGAGTATGGAATTACTTTTTCTAAAAAATGGCCTCACATTGTCTTACATATTCTTTATGATCTCTACAAATAAGAATACATAAATTTAACTCTTAAATCTCACAATGAGAAGTAGATCCTTCTTGACATTTACGTAATTCTCACTCTTTAGCAATATTGACCATTGTAAATTCGAGAGGTAGACAACCATTGTCAATTGCATCTCATTCAACTCTTGCATTCAGTCCTAAATCGAATCTTATCCTCACGCTTTAGCAATATTGGATAATTCAAATTAAATTTACCAACTAAAGCTTTCAATCCTTGCCAATTGTTGAAGATTTGCATCCAAGCTTTTCCAAATCCTTTCAAGCAATTTCAACCTTTCAAATATTTCTATCTCCACCAAATTAAGCTTCTACAAGAACAAATCTTGGTAATCAAAGGTGGTTTGATCACTCAAGAATGGCAACCAACTTTTCCCAAAATTCAACACTTAAACCTAGGAAAAATAAAACTTGAAGAACATAGATTAACCCTTAACACTTAGGGATTAATTCCATGGACTTGATTAATTGTTGGGTAATATTTAGTTAGAGTTTTGGCTAGATTTTGAGAGTAAAACAAAAACAAAACCAGTAGCTTTTCTTTCTTCAATGTCTCGGCAGTGAGGGTGAGGAAGAGAGAGATGTTGCCCCCATTTGTATTGTTTATATTCTTGTTATTTTTAAAGAAAAACAAAACAAATCATTTAATTAAAAAACAAACCATGGTTTAATGACATCTTCTCTCTACACCACATATTTCAAAAAGCTAACTTGACCAAATTTAAAAATTAATCTCACTAACTTAGTCAACTTAGTCACAATCAAATGATTTAGTTACTTTAACAAAAAAATTCAATTGCATTAACTAAAGTTACTTTAATTAATTAAAACCTTTATTTGTATAAACCAAGTAATTAATTTTGTACATTAATTTAACAATTAAATTAATTTACTAATTAATTACTAATTTAATATAAATCAAAATTACATATATAATACAATAAACTTATATCAACTCTTGATAAAAAATAATTAATTCAATTCATCTCATGAATTATCGGATCAAAAAATTTAATCCTTGAAACAAAAAAAAATACTTTGTCACCATTTGACGAAAAGTCACCCTAGTGGTCAACGAGTAAACTTAATATAATGGAACTCTATAAGCTCACGTTCAGTTGCTACTTATATATATATACATATATATCTCATATATTCGTACATATATTCATGTAGTCCTACCCACCTACAAATCATGACTAAAAACAACACGACACGTCGAACCATACAAGTCGAAGTTAAAATGTTAATGTATAATCTCTTCGTCATTACCGTCTCCAATCGAGTAAGGTTATAGTTTTTACTGTCAAAACCTTATCTACTCAATATATAATAACTTTTCACAATCATATTCCATTAATAAATTATATATGCAAAACTCTTTTCAATATTATTTACAATGTTAAAGAAACAATTTCTTCAACGAACTTTTGGCCAAAAGATTTCTGGAATATACTTTGAAAAATTTCTAGAAACATAATCCAACCATATGGACTGACGAATCCTAATATTAACACACATCGATTTTCATGAGCATCGGTCTATACCTAACAGTCATCCAGAGGTCTGACCATAAAAGGTCTCTGACATGCATGGTATCAAGCACATATGATCACTCACAAGACCATCGTGGTGTCTTAAGTCAAATGACCACAATAAGTACTCAACTCGAAAAGACAACTATTGACAGTTTTATGGAATATCTATTAGTCATCTTTTATGAGTTTGTTCGATATTCATTACACAAATGAATATCTGCATTTCTATACGAACTTCCACTAAGCTGATAGTCTGTTGAGACAAACCATATGTCCATTACATATATAGACAATGCACTAGTCTTACCAATATAATGACCGACCCATATCAATATATCTAGACCAGGAATAATTTATATTTGAGAGAATGCGTGATATTTCTCAACACCATTTGCAACTCTTGCAACTATATCATCATATGTTGTAACTCTCGGGTCTTTACTAATTTCATAAAATGTTTCGAGTGAAACTCGAAATCTCTAACTCTTAGAGTAATCTAACACTTAGATTTACAATATATAAATAAAAGTAAGAAATTACCATACAATAAATAAATAATCATGATAAAGAAAATATTACATTGCATAAATAATAAATATTCATACAAAAAATGAATGGTGCTCGATCAACATTTCCAACAGAAGCACCTCGCCGCCAGTTCGGGAATAAATCCCAGAGATCGAAGCATCTCACACCCAGCATGGTTCAGGAATGAAGCCCATGGGTCGAAGCACATCGCCATCAATTCAACTTGGTTCGGGAATAAACCCCAGTGATCGAAGCATCTTACACCCAGCATAGTTCAAGAATAAATCCCATGGATCAAAGCATCTCACACCCAGCACGATTTGGGAATGAAACCCAGAGGTCGAAGCACCTCGCCATCAGTTCAGGAATAAATCCCAGTGATAAAAGCATTTCACACCTGGAATGGATTCCGGAATGAATCCCAGAGGTCGAAGCACCTCACCATCAACTCAACTCAGTTCGGGAATAAATCCCAGAGATCGAAGCATCTCACACTAGGAACAGATTCGGGAATGAATCCCATAGGTCGAAGCATCTTGCCATCAAGCATAGTTCGGGAATATATCCCAAAGTTCGAAGCATCTTGCAAGAGGAGGGAAACAACATGTAAGTCCAGCAACGCCCGACGAACTAGGTAAGTAAAAATGCATGCATGACATTGATAGGGTTGTCAATATCACACACTGCACAAGCCCCATCAAAGTAGGGGGTGAATGTAGACACTGTATTTTTGCATAAGCCCGATGATGAGCCTCGTATGGAGGCAATACATAAAAATATTGCGGAAGTTGCGAAAAATGAATGTCGGAAGGAAGAAAAACCTCCAAAATTAGCACCTCATCGGATTCAAACTCACTAGCCAGCCTCAGATTCGCTCAATTAGTTTCTGTTTCAAACCTCAGCCTCGGCCCATCAACCCACCCTCGGTCCAAATCCATCCACACTCCCAAATCCCATGCAATTCACATGCCAAAATCCCCTCATCAACACTTTCCAAGTTAACAAGATTTTGGGATGCCATCCAATTTAACAAGATTTGTGATATTCTCATCACCAAGTTTAAGAGATTTTATTCCCAAAATAATTTAAGAATATATTCCCCAAATTAACATGATTTGTTTCCCTATATGGAGATCCCTTCAAGACATTATAAAAGAGATCAAATCTTGACTCAAATGAGTGCTTGGGCGTGAACAACACAAGAAAAAACCATAGCATCACCGAAAACTAAGACAACCAAACAACCACCATCGAAACCAAAAAAACCAAAGCAGCCAACCACCGAAACCAAAACAACCAAAGCAGCCAACCACCAAAAACTAAGACAACTAAACAAACACCACCGAAACCAAAACAACCAAAGCAGCCAACCACCGAAACCAAAACAACCAAAACAGCCAACCATCGAAACCAAAACAACAAAAATCGAGACAAAAATAGCAACCAAACCACCACAAAATAGCAGCCCAAAAAACAGCAAAATAACAGCCCAAAAACCGTGAAAAACATCAGCCAAAAAATCGTGAAAACAGCAGCCAAAAAAACCGTGAAAATAGTAGCCCAAAAAAATCACAAAATAGCAGCCTAAAAAACCGTGAAACAGCAGCCTAAAAACAACAAAACCAGCGAAACAGTGAAGCAGAAAACAAAGAAAACAGCGCCCAAAAACAACAAAAACAACAAGCCAAAATCGTGAAACAGCAACCAGAAAATAGCAAAATAGTGAGCAGAAACAGCGAAACAGCAAGCAGAACCAGCGATCCTTCCGATGACGGCCTAACGCACTTCCAAGAAACAACTTATAAGGTAAGACCTGAGGGCACCCTTACCACATTTATTTTCATAGTTCCGGACGATGCATGCCTGGCTAGACGTGAAATACATTCAGCTGGGTATGCGAAGTCCTACATCAAAGACAGCCAAATTTCTGGTCACATTTTTCTTTCTTTGGCATTTCATTATTTATTTTTATCTATTTATTCACTTTTGCCGTTATCTTATTTCACCTTTATTTTGTTATTTATCTTTTTGTCTATTTATCGTTATTTTATTCCGCCTTTATTTTGTTTATGTTTTGCTATATTATTTCGTATCTATTTTCATGTCCGTTTACATTACATTAATGATTATGTTGGTTATCCCTTGTGGTATATCGGATGGAAACCCAGACGTAAATTTCGTAGCCTAATCCAAATGGATGGTAGTGCGGTTTGTACTTGGGATACAACTCCACGTGCCACTCGGGAAATACTCATATATGCGTGATTAACCCCCCCTTTGTTTGCTATTTATTTATTGATGTTTTTCTTGACTTTTTTATTATAATTTTTGTTATCCCATCTCGCATTTCTTAATTTAATAAGTTTTTGGAACTATGTTATTGTGATTATTATTCGCTTGGGTATGTTATTACATTTTTATTCGCTTTTATGTATGAATTACATTAAGGCTTGGCTATACCATTGTGTGAACCCGTCCATTATACTGGCATAAGTAAGGGATCATTCCAAACCCAACGGTTTGAGGTCTTCCCTTACGAGGGGTGAGTGCGGCCTTAAATATTTCTCAGTTCACATTGGGTGGTGACTCCTTTATTCTCTGATTTAGTCCCCGTGGGCTACTCCGTACACTCTACGGGCTGCGAGCCCAATAGTGTCGTGGTCTCCGAGCATCATAGGCATAGCGGTAATCTCGCTTCGTTCCTACATAAAGGATGGACAACCAGATTCATATTAGCATTGAATTTAAGGTACGAGAAGAGTATGGACATTAACCAAAACCAAATCGCTAGCATCAATGATAATAGTAAAGAATACAACTTAAACAACAATGTACGTATAGTTAAGCTTAATATGAGTACCTTATTCCAGAGACTTTAACCAATTTAGAAAGACAGTCAGGATTATGGCAAGAGTTAATATTTTGGAGCTAAGAAGTATTAGGAAACAATGACGATAAACTTAGAACATATGAAGAATTAATCATGAGCTATGAGGTCTTAAGCCCCACAGAGTCAGATAAAGAAATTAAGAGAAAGAATGCTAAGATCAAATTGAGGATGTGAAACCGAGGAAGTACTAAGTATTATCAGTTGCAATAGTGTCAAGGACTACCTTGTATTCAATTACCAAGAAGGTTAAAACATAACATGAAGGGAACCAACCTATAAGAGACACAAGTATCCTTAAAGATGTGGGAGCACTATCTACGAAGAATTCAGATGCATATTCAGTAAGGACAAATGCTATCAGTATGATTTGGGTATGAATATACTTTTTAATGATCAGATTGGAGATCAAGGATTCAACTAGAGTAGTTGTGGATACGACCGTATTAGCACTTGTGCATCAATCCTGGTCAAGACCTTTCAAGTTAAGTGTGATAAGGCAAGACAAATAATAACAAGATGAGTGACTGTCTGGGAAATTCTAAGAATTATTAACACATAAAAGAAATAGAATTAGAAGAACTGAAATGCAGTCATAGGGTATCAGATAGGAAGAAGTGGTGCACTTGGGCACCGGTTCGAGAATAACTTAGGTTCAGGCCATAAGAGATGTAGTACTCATAGTACACATTTTTGGACGTAATGAATGTGTAGAATGAGATATAAATGAATTTATGAATAATATGTTTCGTGAAGGATTTACACCTCTATGGAAACCATAAATACTTTACTGCCCTTGTTTCCATATGAGAAATAAGGTTTCCAAAGGAACTCCCAAAGACTAAGCTTTCGGCTACAAGAATTGAATAGAGTATACTAGGAAAACGAGATTCTCAGAAATCACAATATTGAGTTCTTAAGCAGAATAGCAGAAAGCAAGTAAGTAAAGGAAGATAAGAGTAGCAAAGACCAATTCTTCAAACCAGGACGGACCTAAGAAGTTCAACATCAGAAGGGATTCGAAGATGAATCCTATTTAAGGGGGAGAATTTGTAACACCCCGGTAATCTTGACGACTATTACATTATGGAACACATGATACATGATATAAATTATGTTTGAACACGTATCACTAATGAAATAACTTTTTGGACATTCAGTAAAATCCACTCATTTCATACGGAATTCATTCCAAGATTAAATCGGAACAACCATGGTATTTAGGCCGAAAATTTTTCATACGATCTTGATTTTTATGAAATTATTGTTGGACAGTTATGACCCATAGCGTCACTATTTGTACAGATCATGGTGTTGTTGTACAAATTAACTATGTGACAAGGAGATTGCACTCTTATCATTTGTGATTAGATCACCTAGATGTATAAATGATAGGAGGTCCCTATGATTAGTTCCTGGATTGAGATGATATGAGACAGTATCAGTCCTCGAAGGATTAATCATTAAATATCCCTAGTCGTAGTATTATCGAGATGGACATCGATAATGCGGAATAGACTAGTATTATACTTGTGCGCGTATGTGAGATCATAACGGCATAGTTCTCATATATTTGGGTATAGGATACTCATGCAAGTGTGATAGGAGGTTGTGTTTTACCGATGGTACGGAAAACAGCTTCGCTCTGGATAGACCCCTCGGAATTCCATTGGTAGTATGACTATGTGTCTATGGAAGTCCGAAATCAGGGCAGGGGTGTATTTGGTCTTAACCTGAGACTTGCATCGCTAATACTTGCGACAATCGGTATGCTTTAGTTTTGGTCGTCCAGGGCTTTAACCGGTTCTGTGTACGCCTCTGCTGGGTATATTGAGAATCGTAGTGTGTTGGGTGTGATGTCAAGACGGAAGTATCACTCCAGTCATAGTGGAGATGATGTCACGTAGGATACGGTACTAGTACTCTTAAGTACTGCAGTCATCGGGATATTATGACTAGGTCATGTATATCCGATTATAGAGACTAGTTACCAGACATCCGACATGTGCTTCGTACGGGGCATACACGATTCCAGCCCCAGGCCTAGCACGTGACATTCGATACTGGATCACAATACACAATACTATGTATACTACGCCTGACATAGATTATATATTCCAGTAAGAATATTTCTGGAGAATTGGTAGGCACGGTGCTTTGCTAGAAGCCAACTTGTAAATCGATAAGCACGTGGTACGAGGTACGCACGTATTCGGATAATCGATGACCGTATTTACTGCCAACATATCCAGGGATCTCTTGGGTCGCTTCCCAAAGATTCACCGATGACAGTTGATTTAATTAGAATTAATCTGGGATTAATTAAGAGAGATAATTAATCTGGGATTAATTAAAAGAGAGAAAATTAATCTGGGATTAATTGAGGTATTATTTAATCTGGGATTAAATGTGTTCGGAAGAGAGAGAGAACGCGATTAATTTGGAATTAATCGGTAAAAAAATTTAATAGTTAAATTTGATTTTTCTATTTAATTTATTCGTATGGGCTAAAATTAATATATTGGATATATTAATATGAATTGGATTTCATTACGAAATTAAAGTCGGACTTTAATACGAACGAACGAATTAATTTAGAATTAATTCGTAAACGACGTTCGTAATATATTTGCGAGGCATCGTTATTTAATTAAATTAGATTTAATTATTTAGCGACGAAAGTTCGTTTAATCGGATTAAACGGATCCGAGCCGCGGAAAATGTTCGTAGAGACATTTGAATTTTGAATTCAAAATGGTGGGGCCCACTTCACACATGTCACACATGTGAAGTGGTGGTTGGAAAGTGGTTGGCATTTATGCCAAAACCACTTACTTTCCAACTACTTGGTTTAGGTGAAACCAAGACCCAACTACATGGTTTTGGGAAAAGGGTAAATACCCTTTAACAAAACCCTAGTCCTCTCTCTCTCTTCACTTGTGTAATACAACACTTGAAAAAAATGAAAACCCTAATACACAATTGGGCGTGAACATGGAGCCACATGGGCGTGAATCTCCTCTCCATTCTCTCTTTGATTTTGTGGCAAAATCAACATAGCTAGCACTTCACAAATCAACAAAGGTGATAGGGAAACAACTCAAGAGTTGGAATCAACACTCAAAGCTTGGAATCAACAAAGGAAGATCTTGGAGATCTTCAACTCAAAGCTTGGAATCAACAAAGGAAGGATCTTGGAGATCTTCTTCTCAAAATTTTAAAAGCTCAAATCCATTCAATGTAAGTAATTCCGCAACTTATAATGAATTTATGAAAACCTTTTGCTTATTAGATCCTTGGCATGTTCTAGGAACACTAACAATGGTATCAGAGCCAATTTAAGCATGAAAATTTTAGGGTTCATGAGACTAAAATTTGGGGCTTTTATGTTTTGACATGATTCTTTCAAATTGATGCTTTGAGCATGCTTAATTATGTTAACTTAGAGTTGTGCATGATTAGATTTGAAAAAAATTGATTGGATCAAAATTTTAAAACCCCTTAGCATGGCCGAATGTCCTTCCAGTGCACTGCAGTTTTAATTTTTTGTAACATGAAATGATGGTGTTTAAATGTTGATTGTTGGTTTGATTGGATTAGAATCAAAGTCAATAAATTTTATGTTAAAATCAAAGAGCATGTTGAGCATGAAATGATGAATTTAGGATTCAATTTGTGTTGAGCATGAAATGATGTGTTTTGGCTTCAATTTGTGTTGAGCATGAATTGATGGATTAAGCATGATTAATTAAGTTAATTGGTATTTTGGAAATATTGAGTTTAATTAATTAATCATGGCTAATACACTTTAATTAAAATAATTGTGATATTTGGAATATTATAATTATGTTAATAAGCCTTTAATTATGAATTGGGCTAAAAGTGTGTATTTGGGCTTAATGGGCTTGGTTTGACTAAGTTTGGTTTTGGACTTTTGGATTGGATCCAATTGGGCCCAAAACCAATTCCATAAAGTCCAAATACATCACTTGGCCCTTTAAAGAATTTAATTGGGCCTAATGGGCCTAAATTGATTTGTTGGCAATAGGGTGATTCCTATTGGGCCTTGGCATTTTGGGTTTGATCCATTATGGCCAAAGCCCATGCCTTAAGAATCAATTAAAAGCCCATTGGACTTTAATTGAAATGACATTGGATGTTATTGGGCCTTTGAGACCCATTAAGATTGGATTTGGAATCCAAGTCTTTAAGGCTTATAAGTAAGTGTAAATATTTAATTTGGAATTAAATTGGAATTAGTATTGAATACAAATAAATTGGATTTAAAGTTGTAGTTCGATATAATTCAAGAATACTTACTTTGAGTATTTATTCTTAAACGAGTTTGACTCGTGCAAATCAAATCGTTGTTTGAACATTGGATGGTCATCATTATTCAAAGATTAATTAATTGGATTAGATTGATTGAATAACATGATTTGTATGATTACATGAATGTTGTAATACATGAATGTGTTGTATGAATAATGTATATCGGATGGATATTAGAAGGGCGAGGGCAATTTTGGAAATTGTAATAAATTTAGAATTTATTTAATTGGACCTGCGTGTCCAGCCTTTTATCTCTTTTTCTCATGTATTTCTCTTCTCACCAATCCCCTCAATGTAAATGAGGTTTCTTTATTGTATTATGTAATTGGGTAGAAGTTAGAATAGTTCTAGCCGGGGAGAGGAAATGGAGTGATTTGTTCTAGGAACAATTTGTGACATATCCATCCGTATATCATTATTAATTTATTTATTTATCGCGCCTTATTATGTATTTAGAATGCATGTTTAAGGGTGTATGATGAGACCTAACAAAGATAATAAATTGGTTGCCAATTTACGCGAAAAACCCTCAAAACATATTAAGCGTTTTTCCTTCCGTTGAGTGATTCTTACTCAAGATCCAAAGTTGGCATTGGTTTGTTGGCCAAAGTCAAGACCTTTGTCAATTGCGGATGTGTTTGAATCATGAGAGTTTTGTTCCATATCGGTGTCTTGTCCAAGTCGTGATTTTTGGCCAAAGTCAAGATCACTTCTTGTCCATCGACATTGATTACGAAGCTTTCCATGTCAATGGGTTCCGCTTAACTGGGATCATTAAGTTTGTTGTGCCAAAGCCAAGGCTTAGTTGATTCAGAGGAAAAAGGTTAGGTAATATATTTGATATATTGGCATATATAAGATATATGTTTCGGACTTGGATGTCCACCTACTGGATCTAGGAATTGGATGAGATCCAATTGATCTTAGAGATCTACCTAGTTAAGTATCATACAATTTGTTGGCCAAAGTCAAGATTGTGTGTTATTTAACGGGATCCTAGCCCACTAGGAAACTAGGTTTCCCGAGTACTCACAGAGGGTTAGAGGCTCGCCGAAAAATAGTGGGAGGCAAGTATTAGATTTGCAATATTCGTTTAGTTACTTGCCATACGCGCTCAATCAAATATCATTCGTCAAATAAATTATATATTAGTTGGACTAATATTTATTGTTGTTTTAATTAACAGTTGGACTGTATTCAAACTCTTCATTTATAATTGATTATATAATTGGATTATAGTAATCAATATATTTGGATTTTACCGATCATTTATAATGATTATATAATTGGATTATAGTAATCAATATATATTTGATTTTAACCAATAAAATTGTAATAAGTTATATAGTTAGACTATAGTAATCATTACATTAGATTGTACCTGAAATCGTTGATTAAATAGTTGGACTATTAGAATCAAGATTAAATTGAAAGATTAGTGTTTAAAACATTATCCTAGGGAAAATGTGTTTAAACGACTTTAATTTTCAAATTGGGAATAAAATTTCAGGATGGTCCTGGAAACTAATAAGTTACTTTATTTGATAAAATAACATATTAGGCCTAAGCCCAGAGTTAAGCAAATAGTAGAGCATGATCTTTGGAAGATTCATGTGATGATAACTTTAATGCTTAATCCATTATGCTTGCCATAATGACTCCTTAATTTCCTAATCAGAACTAAGGATTAGATCCTTAAAGTATGATAATGAAATTGAAGGATCTTCATAGATCTATTCTTAGATCTTAGAAGTATTGAATTGCAATAAAAACTCTTGGAGAGTTAATGCTATTCTCAAGGAGACCAAAGTCAAAGTTTGCAATAAGGCAAGAAGCGCAAGGCGCACCCTACTTCGATATTCTAGAAGGCCAAGGCTTGGCCAAAGACTTCTGGAATATGAAAAGGGCAAAGGCAAAATCATTATAATCTTCTAGGAAGATAAATGACATATCCCAAGATGTCTGCCTAACTTGTGGCAAACGGGGTCATTGAAGCATGACTGCCGTATGGACAAAGCAGACATGAAGGAATAGAAGAAGGACAAGGCTCTGACTTCAAATATGTTTGTCATAAATATGTTCACTACTAGTATTAAAATTGGATTTTAGATACTTAGTGTGATACATAAATATGCATTGATGTGCAGAATCTGCTATGAGCAGGATACTGACTTCAGATGAGATTAATCTGCGAATTAGGAAACGGGACGACAGTCGCTGTTTCAACCGTAGATACCTAAGTTTAGGAACTACCCTTTGGGTGTGTACTTAAATTAGGAAACTGTTATAATGTAACTAGTTTGACTAGAAACATTATCTCTATATCGAGTATAACTCGTTGCGAGTATACCTTTATATTCTAGAACACTAAAGTGTTTTATTATATAAAGATGATGTTGAGATAAACACATTAGATGTGAATAACAGTATTTATATTTTGAATATAAATAAATCTCAAACATATAACATGACAAACAAGTAGCTCAAACTGATTTGATCAGATGAGACTTATTTGTGGCAGTGTTGTCTGGGACACATTAAACAAGACTCGTATATCCACACTTTTGAAGAGTGGATACTAGGACGGATTTGATTCCATTCAAATGATGTCTACGAATCTAGTTTATTAGGTAAAGTACCTAAAAAACCTTTACTTGGTAAAAGTGTAAGTTCCACCGATCTATTAGCCCTTGTTCATAGTGACGTAAGTGGGCCCATGTCTAGCTAGGCTAGAGGTGGATATGATATTTCGTGACCTTTACGGATGTGGCATCGCGTTATGGTTGTGTTTCTTTTGAAGAACACAAATCGGAAACTTTTAGAGTTTCGACACGAAATAGACGAACAGATCGGCTAAAGTATTAAAACATCACGGTTTGACCATGATGAAAATACTTAAGCAATAAGTTTCTCAAATACTTGAAAGAGTATAGTATTCTTTCAATGAGGACTCCTCCCGGAACACGTCAATTTGACGGTGTGTCCGAACGGAGAAACCAAATTTTGTTGGACATGATAAGGTTAATTATGAGTCGCTCTGAGCTACCATTTTCCTTCAAAGGATAAGCATTTAACAGTGCAATACTTATTTTGAATAAGGTTCCATGAAAATCTGTTTGACAGATTTCATATTAGATATGAACAGGAAAGAAACTAGGTTTTTCTCACTCCTGAGATTTGGGATGCTGGGCATATTTTGGATGATACCAAACTAGAACCCAAATTGGATAAGTGCCAATTGTAGGTTATCCTAGGGAAACCAAAGTATAGTACTTATACAACTCACTTGAGAACAATGTAATTGTTGCTCACCATGCGGTTTTCCTAAGAGGAATACCGATATGCAGTGGTAAGTGGGAGGATAGTAAAACTCGATGAAAAATCGGAGTTATACTGTTCAAGGCACCAAGTCCTTAATGGAACACAAACAGTTCATCAAGGATGAAACTGTACCAGTAATCTTCGAATACACAAGAACCGCGTAAGTCGGAGAGAGTCAGAAAACAACCTGGGTATGGGTTTCTGATCTCACCTCATAAAGATGTCAATCTTATTGAGGAATACGAACTGACTACGTATGAGGAAGTGATACAAGGTATCGACTCCCTATTATGGCAAAGTGCCATGAGTCCGAAATGGATTCCATGTATATCACCTATTGTTTGGACACTAGTTGTTGTACCGCAAGGCATTGTGCCTATTGGTACTATATAAGTCTTCAAGGAAGACATACATGGAAGGCAACATACCAACGTACTAAGCTAGGCTTGTAGCGGAAAGGTATCGTTATCAACATTGTGTTGATTACAACGAAATCTTTTACCTGTTGCCACGTTAAATCCATTTGGATAATGCTTGCGATGCTGCATGTTTCATTTATGAAATATGGCAGCTGAACGTCAAAATCGCTTTCCTGAAAAGGAAACCTTTTTGGAGGATGTTATACATCCTGACGGTTTTGTCGTACCAAAACTAGCAAACAAGGTTTGCAGGTTATTCGATCCATGTATGGATTGAAGTAAGCATTGGTTCTTGGAACTATCATTTTGATGTAATCATAATGGTGTATGATTGATTCAAAACGAATATGATTCTTGTGTATATAAGGAGGTTAGTGGGAGCGCACTGACATGATGTCCTAAATAATGATGATATGTCATTTCTTGGAAATGATATTCCCATATTACAATCGGTGAAAGCTTGGCTTTCATGAAAATTTCCTAGTAGAATTCTTGGGAGAAACAACCTTTATTCTAGGAATAAAGATCTACTGATAGATTAAAAGTTGTTAACACTCTCTGAGAACTCGTACATTGAAAAATGTACGTGACCTGGTGTCTCATACGCTTTGAGCATATGGAGTCACAAACAGGTCAATCCAAGTGATAGTCACTGGATTGATATTAAGAACATCCGTTAGTATCTTAGAGAACTAAGGATGATGTCTTAAACTATGGAGAATGAGAACTTGAAGTGACTGGGATCACTGCTGCAAGTTTCCTAACCGATAAAAATAACGGTACTATACAGTTTGAATAACGGAACAGTGAGCTGGAAATCTTCCAAGCAAGATACTGTTACCAAATAACAACAAATGCGGGTTATTGCTGCGGCTGAGGCAGCAATAGAAGCCATTTGGGTCGATAATAAATCTAATTAGATTAGATATAGTTCTGTTAGCAGCTGAGCTAGGCGTCAGCACAGCTAAAGAATTAATGGTCTCATCAACGATCCAGATATATACTTCGACTATTCATCTGATTCGTTCGGATCATACATCGTGGCGATGTGATGATCGAATAAATCGCATCAGATGATAATCATACAAATCCGCTGACGAAAGCCTTTCCTCAGCAGTTTGAGCGAACCGTACATAGTTCGGGTGTAAGACACTCGAGTGACTGGCTATAGGCCAAGTGGGAGATTGTTGGACAGTTATGACCCATAGCGTCACTATTTGTACAGATCATGGTGTTGTTGTACAAATTAACTATGTGACAAGGAGATTGCACTCTTATCATTTGTGATTAGATCACCTAGATGTAAATGATAGGAGGTCCCTATGATTAGTTCCTGGATTGAGATGATATGAGACAGTATCAGTCCTCGAAGGATTAATCATTAAATATCCCTAGTCGTAGTATTATCGAGATTGGACATCGATAATGCGGAATAGACTAGTATTACACTTGTGCGCGTATGTGGATCACAACGGCATAGTTCTCATATATTTGGGTATAGGATACTATGCAAGTGTGATAGGAGGTTGGTTTACCGATGGTACGGAAAACAGCTTCGCTCTGGATAGACCCCTCGGAATTCCATTGGTAGTATGACTATGTGTCTATGGAAGTCCGAAATCAGGGTAGGTGTATTTGGTCTTAACCTGAGACTTGCATCGCTAATACTTGCGACAATCGGTATGCTTTAGTTTTGGTCGTCCAGGGCTTTAACAGGTTCTGTGTACGCCTCTGCTGGGTATATTGAGAATCGTAGTGTTTGGGTGTGATGTCAAGACGGAAGTATCACTCCAGTCATAGTGGAGATGATGTCACGTAGGATACGGTACTAGTACTTAAGTACTGCAGTCATCGGGATATTATGACTAGGTCATGTATATCCGATTATAGAGACTAGTTACCAGACATCCGACATGTGCTTCGTACGGGGCAGACACGATTCCAGCCCCAGGCCTAGCACGTGACATTCGATACTGGATCGCAATACGCAATACTACGTATACTACGCCTGACATAGATTATATATTCCAGTAAGAATATTTCTGGAGAATTGGGTAGGCACGGTGCTTTGCTAGAAGCCAACCATGTCTTGTAAATCGGTAAGCACGTGGTACGAGGTACGCACGTATTCGGATAATCCGATGACCGTATTTACTGCCAACATATCCAGGGATCTTGGGTCGCTTCCCAAAGATTCACCGATGACAGTTGATTTAATTAGAATTAATCTGGGATTAATTAAGAGAGAGAATTAATCTGGGATTAATTAAGAGAGAGAAAATTAATCTGGGATTAATTGAGGTATTATTTAATCTGGGATTAAATGTGTTCGGAAGAGAGAGAACGCGATTAATTTGGAATTAATCGGTAAAATAAATTTAATAGTTAAATTTGATTTTTCTATTTATTTATTCGTATGGGCTAAAATTAATATATCGGATATATTAATATGAATTGGATTTCATTACGAAATTAAAGTCGGACTTTAATACGAGCGAACGAATTAATTTAGAATTAATTCGTAAACGACGTTCGTAATATATTTGCGAGGCATCGTTATTTAATTAAATTAGATTTAATTATTTAGCGACGAAAGTTCGTTTAATCGGATTAAACGGATCCGAGCCGCGGCAAATGTTCGTAGAGACATTTGAATTTTGAATTCAAAATGGTGGGGCCCACTTCACACATGTCACACTGTGAAGTGGTGGTTGGAAAAGGGTTGGCATTTATGCCAAAACCACTTACTTTCCAACTACTTGGTTTAGGTGAAACCAATTACTCCAACTACATGTTTGGTGAAAAGGGTAAATACTTTAACAAAACCTAGCCCTCTCTCTCTCTCTTCACTTGTGTAATACAACACTTGAAACAAATGAAAACCCTAATACACAAGGTGTTTGGGCGTGACCTTCGAGCCACCATGGGCGTGAATCTCCTCCCATTCTCTCTTTGATTTTTTGGCAAAATCAACAAAGCTAGCACTTCACAAATCAACAAGGTGATAGGAAACAACTCAAGAGTTGGAATCAACACTCAAAGCTTGGAATCAACAAAGGAAGGATCTTGGAGATCTTCAACTCAAAGCTTGGAATCAACAAAGGAAGGCTCTTGGAGATCTTCTTCTCAAAATTTTAAAAGCTCAAATCCATTCAATGTAAGTAATTCTGCAACTTATAATTGAATTTATGAACACCTTTTCTTGCTTATTAGATCATTGGCATGTTCTAGGAAACTAACATTTATATTGTCAGAAACCTAAGATTGAGACCTATAACTTTCATGCCGGACGTTTTCTTAAATTTGAATCAGAAAAAAGCGAAATATCTATATTTATGCGGCTGTAATAGTTTTTTCGAGAATGACCTAGACTGGATGATGTGGCACAATCCAAGCCAACCAATTCATCACAAAAATATCAGCCAATTGCTCTATAAAGAGGACACTATTCATTCTCTTCCAAAGCCAAAAAACATGAAGAACAAGGTGGAAAACCTCTCATGTAAAATTCTCCATTTGTCATCATTTCTCAAGTCATTTTGGTCCATCTTAGTTTCATTTCAAGTATGGTAAGTTCATTCTTCTTTATTCTTCTCATTTTTTCAGTTTGAGCAGAGAAGTAAAACCCAAATCACACTTTATATTCCCTATAATTTGAACTTGTTTAATTAGCATTGAGAGCATGGCTGCTGTCATGAGGGTATTATCATGGAATGAAGTTTTGGGGTGTAAGAATGTGATGGGTAATTGTATTTTGTAATTTAAATGATACTAGAAAATGGATTATGTTGAGGTTATCAAGTGAGTTTTGAATTATGTTGAAATTTAAATAATAGAGTTAAGATCTCTTTTGGCATTGTCATTGAATGTTGATTTTACAGCCCTGAAATTTGGCCAGCGTCAGGGGAGAATTTCTCCCTCCATTATCGATGTATGGCATCACGACGCTCAATGTGTGGTGTCACGATGTGGACTATAATGTTGCTCTCTACCTCGGGTCTGATTTTGTGAGCGCCACTATGCTCAACACCGAGCGTCGCGCGTAACAAGGAAATGCTTCTACCTCAAGTCTAAATCAATGAGAGTCGTGATGTGTACCATCTGGCATCGCGACACATGACCAATTTTTTAGAATCCATTTTAGCCATTTCAGTTCCAACTTATGATGTTAGAGGCAACCTTAGGATCTCGTCTTATCTCATATACACCCAATATATCATGTCACAAGCATAGAACATCATATAGCGATAATAGTTTCGAAGCATATTCCACCACTTGTATTCTAATTAAGTTATGAATTAAAAATCATCGCAGGAATCACAAATTCCTTTGGAGAAGTGAGGTAAAGCTAGCTGGACTCAAAATCTGTGAGTGGACCCTTTTCTCAACTGATTTCATTTAAGTTATTTTTGATATAAGACTTACTCTTAAAAGCACATAGTAGCTGAAATAATTTGTAGTTATTTCATGATTGAGAAATATTTTAGAAAGAAACGATTTTTAAAGTATGATTTTGCGATTTTTTTTAGGCAAGGGAAAAAACCCACCTCAGTTGTAACTTGGTACATATGAGGAATTGACGGTTACTAGAATTGAGGGGCATGACATACGCACATGTAGAGCAGGACTAGGGGGACGGCGATAAATAACACTCTTATATCCTAGTTTGACTGGCTTGGGGGACAGCGATATGTAATGCCCCAAGACCACCAGATTTCAGGGCTTGGGGGATGGCGATATGTAACGCCCATAGACCCTAGATTCATGGACAAGACAGTGGCATGCATTGGCAGACGGTGATACGTAATCCTCTAATGGAATGGATTTGCACACCTAGCTCCAATTCAGTGGCTTGGGGGACAACAATACGTAATGCCACAAGACCATTAATTTAGGCGTATGGGGGGACGATGATACGTAACGACCCCATGCGTCAAGTTTGCTACAGATACTCAGAGAAATAGTTTTATAAAAGGATTTTAGAAAGAATTATTTTATCAAAGACTTTCAGCATAATAGTTTAAGAAAGAGTTTTAGAAAGAAATCAGAGTTTTACAAACAGAAAGGGTTTCAGAAAAGTTTCTCAGAAAGAGATCGATTTTCAGATATGAAATAGTTTTTCAGAAAAGATTGTTCTCTTAAAGACGATTTCGAATTCAAAAACAAATGAATGTTTTGAAAAGTATTCAGTTTTTGTTTTAAATTGTCCACTCATTACGTTATTCAAACGATTTAATCCCTCACTCCCAATTTTTTTATTTTACAGGTATACCCGGAGGACAAGCTCGAGAGGATGGATACCGATGGAAGTTATTAGGGTGTTTGTCCATCATGTCAAGTCAGAGAGAGAGTTCAATCAGAGTCATAATAAAATTTTATATCAGTCATTGTATTGAGTAAAAATGTCTGTCAACAAAGTTGTAAACTATATTGTTATAAAGTAAATAGTTATGAGCATTGAGTTACATTTCATATTATCGAGTTGGGCAATAGTCCCATACATGAGTTTATATTTGAGATGAGTTTGACAGTGTTAATCATAGTCAAGAAGTCAGAGGCTCATGGGGATAATATGACCTATTCCTTGCCAGTTGCATCTCCTGGAGGGGGATGTTATAGCAAATGGCCAAAGACTAGACCGAGTTGTTTGTTGCTCAGGTGGTTTTTGGGGGCACACTAGCATTCTTCTTAAACCCATCATATAGAGCCACCTCGATCCCGTCTTGATGCATCGTCGGCCAATAGTAGCCTTACTTGAGTACCTTATTAGTAATCGATCTTCCTTCAGCATGACTCCCATAAATACTTTCATGGATTTCCTTAAAAAAATAATTTGCCTCATCGGGATCCAAACACCTCAAATACGGCATCATGTAGCCCCTTCTATATAGCACCCCGTCTAAGAGGCAGAAACGGGCACTCTGATACTTCAATTTCCTTACTTCCTTCTTATTTCTTGGTAAATCCCCGGACTCCCAGTACTTCTTGATCGGGTCCATCCAAGATAGTTTGACTTCAGCCTCTACTTCCATCATATTTTGGCCTTCCTACTCTTTAGTTCAAGGATTTCTAGGGGATGACTCGAGGGATCTTAGATTTGATGGATAATACCAATCGGTCCAACAAATCTGCTTGTTTGTTGCTTTCCCGACCGACCTACTCATATGTCACATTTCTCATTCCCTCGAGCATTTTTTTCACCTCCACGAGGTATGCTATCATGTTGGGCTCCCTTGTTTGAAACCTATCATTCATCTGTTGAATGGCCAATTGTAAATCGCTATTCACCACCACATCTCTCACCCTAATCACATCACAGAGCCTCAGCCCGGCTAGGATCGCCTCACACTCAGCCTCGTTATTGGTCGCCTCAAATGCAATCTCAGTGCATAGCTTAACTCCTCATCATGTCCATTACTGAGGATGACACCAGCCCTATATCTTTGAGAACCGACCGACCTGTCCATAAAAAGTTCCCACTTTTTCTCTTGGACTATGATCACTTGAGGCCTAGTGAACTCTCCCACAAAATCTGCTAGAGCTTGCCTCTTGATTGATACCTAGGGCAGGTAGCATATATCATATTCACTAAACTATACCGACCATTTTACCAAATGACTAAGGTATAAGGCTTATGCAATATTTGTCTAAGGGGGTGGTCAATGTATACCTCAAAGATGAATACTATATAAAAGAGATACACTAACTATCAAACAGTTACAATGTAGTCTTATTGTGTCTTTTATTAGATCATATCTAATGCACGATTAATGGGAGTATCTAATAAGTATCATAGTTTTATATTATATATAAAATTTTATATCGAATATAACAGAGACTAATCTCACTGCATTCATAGAGAAAATAAGACTTAGGTAAATATTTTACCTCACAAACATCTTATTATTACCTTAATAATGATAATTTCGTTAGGATATACAACACTAGAAATAAATTTGTACTCTCTCATTAACCTTACAATCACATATGTATTCTCTATACTCTGATAAAATCAGATAATTTGATTGATATAAAAATTAGAGAACACAGTTTTTTGAAAAGTCATTTCAGACTACACCAGGCTCAATGAGCTAGTATACCAAACCGTGATCTTAGCAAAATACAAACTTCAGATCCATTCAAAAAAGGAACACCATTTTACATTCTTAGCCAAAGTACACAGTCTAATATTAAAAT
The DNA here is from genome assembly GCA_019454045.1 of Zanthoxylum bungeanum. Taxonomy (NCBI): domain Eukaryota; kingdom Viridiplantae; phylum Streptophyta; class Magnoliopsida; order Sapindales; family Rutaceae; genus Zanthoxylum; species Zanthoxylum bungeanum. Next base: position 40,502 of record SKCR01023764.1, read on the forward strand.
TAACCAACAGATCTTTAATTATTCAATTAGTGTGACTAGAGATAAGTTTTCGTAGAATCTACAATAGATTGTTGAGTATAACATCTCACTGTCATACTATAAAGGTCAAACCTTTAATAAGCTCACTTTACTTTTATTGCACAAACCATTTGCACATTTTATGAATGATTCATAACAAAATCTTAATCAAGTTCAAAACTTGATTAAGTAAGCTAAAAACAATCTTAGATCTATGATTCAATGCTAACTTCTGGAATCAATATCAGATATCGCTTCCACTATAAGTTATAGAATCATTAAGTATCAAATACTTCACAAATGATTTTGACATCCTATTGGACTTATAGTAAAGAAGTGTAAGGGTATATTCATCTTCTTAACTATGTAGTTCTATTTATAGTTTATTACTCTCATATTTGACTTCAATAAGTCAAGTATTTTCTATAATCATCAACAACCGATGTTACACGTTAAGAAATAAAATAATTTTATTAGTCGGGATCGTAGAAGAGAAATTCTATCAAATAGAATATAAGATTCTATTAAATAGAATATAAGATTCTATTAAATAGAATAAATGATAAACTTTTATTTGTACCTCTGAGGCGTAAGTACTTTCAATTGTATAACCATTATACAAAATACAAATTCAAATCTCAAACTTTTCAAGATTCAAATTTTTTACTTATACATATCAAATATGTAAGTGAAGAAAATAATGAAACTTTAATCAAAAAGATGAATTACTGTTACTAGATCATATCCCCAAAAGTATTGACATTAATTCGGTAACACTCAATAAGAAATGAATCAAATCATATAAGATTTGATTTCGCCTACTGTCATATTCCATCACAATGGAATCGTAAAAGAATAATATTGAGTTAGAATCATATTCACTAAATAAACTTAGAACTTATTACTATAAATTCATCAATTTCATCGTATCAAACATCTTTGAACAATTCAAAGACTCGCAATGAATTTTAATGATATAATTCTCAAATACTTCAAATCAAAAATCGAAAATCTTTGAACCAGTCAAAATATTCGACACGCGTTTCATCAGAAACACGTAACTAAGCCATGACAATTCATAGATTAAGTTACGAAGTAAAATCAAATTACCTAAAGCAATTTACAATTCATTAAACTACATACATCTAATGTATCAGTTTAAAAATTTGTGGTCCAATGATGATCATTGGTTAAATGATATTTATGTAAGAGTTCAATTCAAAGTCCCAAGGATCATAAATCATGCACAAAAACCGCATAAACACATCAAAGGAGTAAGGCGGAAACATAACTCACATTGAACGGTTTTGATGAAATGAAGAACATGCATTTTTAAGCTCCCTCCAAGCTCGGCAATGGCTTCTGGAACTGCAGTGAACGCACGGTGGTGACTGGTTCGGCTTCCTCCATGTTCGGCCATTGATGAGCACCATTGAAGCTCAAAGCTTCAAGCTTCCAAGCTCATAGAATCACTTCCCTATCACCTATGTATCACTCAAGGTGTGCTAGCACTTGTTCATCTTCCATTTTGCTTCTCAAAGTTTCGGTCATAACCAGAAAAAAAGGAAGAAATCGCACCATGCGTGAAGGAGATGAAGAAGAAAAAAAGAGAGGGAGATGAGAGAAAACCGTGTACTGCATGTGTGAGAGAGAAGGCAAATTGTTTTACTTATATTTATATTTTATTTCCAAAATAAAATAAATACAAAAGCCTTTTCATTTACCAATACAAAAGTCAAAAAAGCAAAAAGCTTTCATCATTTCAACTTTTACTTTAAGTCACATCACATCACTTTAATAAAGTGACATGTTGTCAAGTCACATCACTCAAAGTGACACTTGATTTGACGATTGACGCGACTAGCGATTTGACGCTTGATGTGACTTGCGTGCCGCGCTCGAATTCGAAATGCGAATGCGCTCGCAATCACTCTCGGGCTCGGGTTCGCTAATTCCAAATTAAAGATTTTCCGTCGCGTCGTAATTAAGTGATTACGCCCAGCGAAATCATTATTCACGTCGCTAACGAATTAATTCTAAATTAATTCGTTCGCCCGAATTAAAATCTAATTTTAATTCCGCGTCGAAATCCAATTTCTAATAATATATCGAATATATTATTTTATCGATTAATTCCAAATTAATCGTTCTCTCTCTTTTATTAATATTTTATCCCAGATAAAATATCTCCGCAATTAATCCCAGATTAATTTTCTATCTCTCTCTACTAATTAATCCCAGATTAATCAAAGTGCGAGTCATACGTCATCGGTGAATCTTCAGGAAGCGACCCATGAGATCTCCGGATATGTTGGCAGTAAATACGATCGTCGGACTGTCCGAACACGTAAAGTACCTCGTACTACGTTTATATCGATTTACAAGACAAGGTTGGCTTCTAGCAAAGCGCCATGCCTACCCAATTCTCCAGAAATATTCTTACAGGAATATATAGATCTGTATCAAGCGTAGTATACCGTAGTATTGTGTATATCGGCCCAGTATCGGATAATCACATGCTAGGCCTGGGGCTGGATAAGTGTCTGCCCCGTACGAAGCACATGTCGGATGTCTGGTAACTAGTCTCTATAATCGGATATACATGACCTTGTCATAATATCCCGATGGCCGCGCAGCACTTAAGAGCACTAATACCGTATCCTGCGTGACATCATCTCCAATATGACTGAAGTGATACTTCCGTCTTGACATCACACCCAATACTCTACGACTCTCTGATAAACCCAGAAGTGGTGTACACAGAACCGGTTAAAGCCCCCTACCACCAAGACCAAAGTTTATCGATTATCGTAAGTATTAGCGATGCAAGTCTCAGGTTAAGACTATACACACCTACCTTGATTTCGGCCTCCCATAGACACATAGTCATAATACCAATGGGATTCCGAGGGGTCTATCCAGAGCGAAGCTGTTTCCCGTACCGTCGGTGAAACACGACCTCCTATCGCACTTGCATAAGTATCCAATACTTATATATATGAGAACTATGCCGTTGTGCCCTCACAAACGCGCACAAGTGCAATACTAGCCTATTCCGCATTATCGATGTCCAGTCTCGATAATACTACGGCTAGGGATATTTAATGATTAAACCTTCGGGGACTGATACTGTCTCATATCATTCTCAGTCCAGGTACTAATCATAGGGACCTCTCTTCATTTATATATCTATGGTGATCTAATCACAAATGATGAGAGTGCAATTTCCTTGTCACATAGTTAATTTGCTACAACAACACAATGATCTGTGCAAATAGTGACGCTATGGGTCATTTTGTCCAACAATCTCCCACTTGGCACATAGCCAGTCACTCAAGTGTCCCACACCTGAACTATGTACGGTCGCTCTCAAATTGCTGAGGAAAGGTTTTCGTCAGCGAATTTGTCTGATTATCGTTTGACGCGATTTACACGATCATCACATCGCCACGATGTATGATCCGAACGAATCAGATGATATAGAAGTATATATCTGGATCGTCGATGAGACCTTTAATTCCTTAGCTGTGCTGACGCCTAGCTCAGCTGCTAAAAGAACTATATCTAATCTAATTAGATTTATTTTCGATCCAAATGGCTTCTATTGCTGCCTCAGCTGCAGCAATAATCCGCATTTGTTGTTTATTCGGCAGCAGTTATCTTGCTCGGAATATTTCCAGCTCACTGTCCCGTTATTCAAACTTTATAGTACCGTAGTATTTAATTGTTCGGAAACTTGCAGTAGTGATCCCAGTCACTTCAAGTTCTCCTTCTCCATAGTTTAAGACAACATCTTTAGTTCTCTAAGATACTAACAGATGTCTTAAATTCAATCCAGTGACTATCACTTGGATTGACCTGATTGTGACTCCATATGCTCGAAGCGTATGAGACACCAATACAAGTACATTTTAAATGTACAATTTCCCAGAGAGTGTTAACAACTCCAAATCTATCCCAGTAGATCTTTATTCCTTGAATAAAGGTTGTTACTCCCCAGAATTCTACGGAGAATTTCTATTGAAAGAATATCCATGAAAGCCAAGCTTTCACCAATTGTTTTATGGAAATTTCATTGTCAGTGCCCTCTCCCACTAACCTCCTTATATACACAAGAATTATTTCGTTTTGAGTTAAATCATAAACCATTATGATTATTTCAAAACGTCAGTTCCAAGAACCCTATGCTTGCTTCAATCCAAACATGGATTGAATAATCCGCAAACCTTGTTTGTCGGTTATACAAAATCGTCAGAATGTTGTAAACATTCTCCAAAAGGTTTCCTTTTCAGGAAAGCGATTTTGATTTGTAACTGACATATTTCATAAATGACATATACAGTTATCAACAAGCATCTTCAAAATGGATTTACCATGGCAACAGGTAAAAGGTTGAACCGTTATTAACACAATGTTGATAACGATACCTTTCCGTCAAAAGCCTAGCTTTGTACGTTGGTGTGTTGCCATCCATGTATGTCTTCCTTGAAGACGTATAAAGTACCATAGGCACAATGCTTTGTGGTACAACAACTAGTATCCATAATAGTCGTTATACATGGAATCCATTTCGGACTCATGGCACTTTGCCATAACAGGGAGTCGATACCTCGTATCACTTCCTCAAAACGTAGTCGGTGGATATACCTTCATAAGATTGACATCTTAATGAGGTTAGATCAGAAACCCATACCCTAGGTTGTTTTCTGACTCTATCCGATCTACCCGATTTTTTGTGTATTTGAAGATTAATGGTACAGATTCATCATAGATGAATTGTTTGTGTTCCATTAAGGACTTCGTGCTTTGTATTACTCCGATTTTCATCGAGTATCACTATCCTCCCACTGACCACTGCATATCGGTATTCCTCTCAGGAAAACCGCATGGTGAGCAACAATCACATTGTTCTCATGTGGGATTTATAAGTACTATACTTATGGTTTCCCTTAGGATAACCTATATTGGCACTTATCCAATTTGGGTCCTTAGTTTGGTATCATCCAAACGTTATGCCTGGCATACCCAAATTATCAGGAATGAGAAACCTCGTTTCTTTCCTGTTCATATCCTATATGATATCTGTCAAACAGATTTACATGGAACCTTATTCTAAATAAGTTTTGCACTGTTAATACATATCCTGTTGAAGGAAACAGTAGCTCAGAGCGACTCGCGAAAAACCTAATCATGTCCAACAAAACTTGGTTTTTTAGTTCTGACACACCGTCTATTGACGTGTCTCGGGAGGAGTCCTCATATGAAAGAATACCGTACTCTTTCATGTACGTATGAAACTTACTGCTTAAGTATTTACCAATACGGTCTTACCGTAGCGGCATAATACTACAGCCGATCTGTTTGTATACTTCGTGTCGAAACTCAAAGTTTCGTATTTGTGTTCTTCAAAAGAAACACATAACCATAACGTGATGCCACATCCGTTAAGGTCACGAAATATTCATGTACACATCTAGCCAAGCTAGATATGGGCCCACTTACTTCACCATGAATAGGGTTTACAGATCGGTGGCCTTACACTATTACCTAGTAAATAGTATTTTAGGTACTTTACCTAGTAAACTAGATTCGTAGACCTTATTTGAATAGTCAAATCAGTCCTAGTACCCACTCTTCAAAAGTGTGGATATACGAGTCTTGTTTAATTGTGTCCCAGACAACAATGCCACAAATAAGTCTCTATTGATCAAATCAATATGAGCTAATTTATTTGTCATTTTATATGTTTGAGATTTTATTTATATTCAAAATATAAATTCTGTTATTCACATCTAATGTGTTTATCTCGGTTTAAAGTCAGTATCCAACTCATAGCGGATTCTGAACATCAATACACATATTTTATGTACCACACTAAGTATTTAAAATCTAATTTCAATACTAGTTGTGAACATAACTAAGACAAACATTTTTAAAGTTAGAGCCTCGCCCTTTCTTTAATTCCTTCGTGTCTTCCATATCCAAATGGTAGTCACTTTGGGATATGTCAATTATCCTTTTCAATATTTTAGGAACCTTAGGCCAAGCCTTGGTTTTTTAGAATATTGAAAGGATGTGCACCTTGTGCTACATGCCCAATTGCAAACTTTGACTTTTCTCCACTAGAATAGTCAATTAATTCTCCAAGAATTATTAATTGCAATTTTAATACTTTTAAATCTAAAGATAGATTTATTATAAGTATATTAATTAAGCATTAAAGTCATCATCACATAAATCTTCCAAAGATTTATGCTCTACTATTTGCTTAATTTTGGGCGTAACGTATAATAAGTTATTTTATCAAATAAAGTAACCTATTATTTATTCCCAATTTGAAAATTAAATCATTTAAAATATTTTAATCCCAGATTATATTTTAAATATTCAACTTTTCAATTTCTTATCTTGATTACAATAGTCCAACTATTTAATCAACGATTAGTGGTACTATATATATTATAATGATTATAATAGTCCAACTATATAATCAAATATAATCCAAATTAATTAACCTCAATTACATTGATTACTATAATCCAATTATAAAATCAACTGTAAACTGAAATTAATTAATTCAAATATATTGATTAATATAATCCAATTATATATAATCAAGTATAATACAGTCCAACTGTTTATTAAAACAACAATTTAAATATTAGTCCAACTAACATTTAATATTACGACGAAATAATTTAAATGAGCGCAGTTATGGCGAGTAATTGAACGAATGTTGCAAATTCAATACTTGCCTCCCACTATTTTTCGTCGAGCCTCTAACCCTCTGTCGAGTACTCGGGAAACCGTGTTTCCTAGTGGGCTAGGATCCCGTTAAAGTATCATACAATCCTGACTTTGGTCAATAAAAAATTGTATGATAATTAACAAGGTAGATGTCGAAGATCAATTGGATCCCATCCAACTCCTAGATCCAGTAGGTGGACATCCAAGTCCGAAACATATATCTAATATATGCCTATATATCGAATATATACCCTACCCGTTTCCTCTGAATCAACTAGGCCTTGGCTTTGGCCAAAAACAAACCTAGTGATCCCAGTCAAGCGTGGACCCATTGACAGGGAAGCTTCGTAATCAAATGTCTATGGACAAGAAGTGGTCTTGACTTTGGTCAAAAACAAACCACAACTTGGACACGACACCGATATATAACAAAGCCTCGTGATTAAAGCACATCTTTGACTGACAAGGGCTTGACTTTGGTCAAAAACAACCCCTGACAATCTCCGATCTTGAGCAAGAATCACTCAATGGAAGGAAATGACGCTTGATATTTAACGAGGGTTTTTCGCGTGCAAATTGGCTACCAATTTAATTATCTTTGTTAAGGTCTCATCATCATACACCCTTAAACATGCATTCTAAACACATAATAAAGCGTATATGAAAAAAATAATAATGATATGCGGATGGATATTTTACATTGATCCTAGATCAAATCTCTCACTTTCTCTCTCCCCGCTAGCACTTGTATTACTTCTACCCGTTACACTACACTTCTAAAGAAACCTCTTTTACATGGAGGGGAATAGGTGAGAAGAGAATACAAAGAAATAGGAGATAAGGCTGGACACGCAGGTCCAATTTAATAAATCAAATTTATTACAATTTCCAAAATCGCCCAACCCGACTAATATCCATCCGATATACATTATTCAAACATCACAACCATGTATTCATACAAGCATGTTATCAATCAATCAATCAAATTAATTAATCTTGATTATTAGTGATCATCCAATGTTCAAACAAAGATTTGATTTTGTTCGAGTCAAACTCGTATTGCGAACACGTACTCAAAGTACGATTTCTACGAATTAAATTAAATTACATAATTAAATCCAATTTAATACGTATTTAATTCTAATTCATTATTTAATTCTAAATTAAATATTACACTTTTATTAACGAACCTTTACGACTTAAATTCCAAATTTAATCGCAACGGGTCTCAAAGCCCGATTAACATCTAATGTTTATTTAATTAAAGTCCAATGGGCTTTTAATTAATTTCTATAGGCGTGGACTTTTGGTCAACTCGGGTCAAACCGAACAACCAAAATCCAATCCGGGAGTTACCCCATAAGCCTTTAAATTAATTTTGGCCCATTAGGCCCAATTAAATAATTAAGGTCCATTAAGTCATAATTGGACCTTTTGGATTCGGTTTTGGGCCTAATTGGATCCAACCAATTTTGCCTAAACCCAACTTTGTTACAACAAAGCCCAAAAGCCCAATTACAACCCAACAAGCCCAATTTCCAAAATCAAGCCCAAATTAATTAACTTATAAAATTCCAAATTTCACAATTAATTAACCTAAGTGTAATACACAATCAATTACCCAATTAACATTTCTAAACATCAATTAGCCTAATTAATCATGCACTTTAACAACCAAATAGTGTCCAACACAATTCAATTAAAATCAAACCCAATTAACATGCTATCAAGTCTCGGCAATTAGGGGTTTTTCAATTCGATTCGGTTTCAATCCAATTGAGTCCACAATCTTAATTTCCCAAATCAATTCAATTCATCCAATGAATAAAACAAAAAATCACAATGAATTTCATGTTCATAAAGATTCGGCCAAGCCACTTTAAAAGGGAAAAATGTTCCAAATCAAAATTCAATCCAATTGAACTTCAAAACAACATTAACCAATTGTTTTAAGTCATCCAATGATCAAACAAAACAAAATTACCAAGACATTAGGGTTATGCAATTTTCGGCCAAGCCTTCAATTTGGGGAAAATTGAATCCAATCCAATTTCATGAAATTGATCATGCACAACTTCAATTCAACCTCATTCAAGCATACTTCATCAAACAATTCAACCAAATCATGCCTAAATCGAGTTTACCCAAATTAAAGTTTTGACAAAAAATAAGCAAATTGGGGAAAATCAATCCAATCAATTTTTTTTTATCAAATTGATTACATACAACTCAAATTCAATCATATATAATCATTCTTAAACAATCAATTTGTCAGAATCAAGCTAAAATCAAAAAGCCCCAAATTTGCTCAAGAACCCTAATTCGGTTTTCATGCATCAAAAGCTCTAGATACCATTGTTGGAGTTCAATTCAAAGTCCCAAGGATCACAAATCATGCACAAAAACCGCATATAAACACATCAAAGGAGTAAGGCGGAAACATAACTCACATTGAACGGTTTTGATGAAATGAAGAACATGCATTTTTAAGCTCCCTCCAAGCTCGGCAATGGCTTCTGGAACTGCAGTGAACACGGTGGTGACTGGTTCGGCTTCCTCCATGTTCGGCCATTGATGAGCACCATTGAAGCTCAAAGCTTCAAGCTTCCAAGCTCATAGAATCACTTCCCTATCACCTATGTATCACTCAAGGTGTGCTAGCACTTGTTCATCTTCCATTTTGCTTCTCAAAGTTTCGGTCAAACCAGAAAAAAAGGAAGAAATCGCACCATGCGTGAAGGAGATGAAGAAGAAAAAAAAAGAGGGAGATGAGAGAAAACCGTGCTGTGTACTGTATGTGTGAGAGAGAAGGCAAATTGTTTTTACTTATATTTATATTTTATTTCCAAAATAAAATCAAATACAAAAGCCTTTTCATTTACCAATACAAAAGTCAAAAAAGCAAAAAGCTTTCATCATTTCAACTTTTACTTTAAGTCACATCACATCACTTTAATAAAGTGACATGTTGTCAAGTCACATCACTCAAAGTGACAATTGATTTGACGATTGACGCGACTAGCGATTGACGCTTGATGTGACTTGCGTGCCGCGCTCGAATTCGAAATGCGAATGCGCTCGCAATCACTCTCGGGCTCGGGTTCGCTAATTCCAAATTAACGAATTTTCCGTAGCGTCGTAATTAAGTGATTACGCCAGCGAAATCATTATTCACGTCGCTAACGAATTAATTCTAAATTAATTCATTCGCCCGAATTAAAATCTAATTTTAATTCCGCGTCGAAATCCAATTTCTAATAATATATCGAATATATTATTTTATCGATTAATTCCAAATTAATCGTTCTCTCTCTTTTATTAATATTTTATCAGATAAAATATCTCCGCAATTAATCCCAGATTATTTTTCTATCTCTGTCTACTAATTAATCCCAGATAATCAAAGTGCGAGTCAGTTACATCATCGGTGAATCTTCAGGAAGCGACCTATGAGATCTCCGGATATGTTGGCAGTAGTAAATACGATCGTCGGACTGTCCGAACACGTAAAGTACCTCGTACTACGTTTATATCGATTTACAAGACAAGGTTGGCTTCTAGCCAAAGCGCCATGCCTACCCAATTCTCCAGAAATATTCTTACAGGAATATATAGATCTGTATCAAGCGTAGTATATCGTAGTATTGTGTATATCGGCCCAGTATCGGATAATCACGTGCTAGGCCTGGGGCTGGATAAGTGTCTGCCCCGTACGAAGCACATGTCGGATGTCTGGTAACTAGTCTCTATAATCGGATATACATGACCTTGTCATAATATCCCGATGGCCGCGCAACACTTAAGAGCACTAATACCGTATCCTGCGTGACATCATCTCCAATATGACTGAAGTGATACTTCCGTCTTGACATCACACCCAATACTCTACGACTCTCTGATAACCCAGAAGTGGTGTACACAGAACCGGTTAAAGCCCCCTACACCAAGCAAAGCAAGTTTATCGATTATCGTAAGTATTAGCGATGCAAGTCTCAGGTTAAGACTATACACACCTACCTTGATTTCGGCCTCCCATAGACACTAGTCATAATACCAATGGGATTCCGAGGGGTCTATCCAGAGCGAAGCTGTTTCCCGTACCGTCGGTGAAACACGACCTCCTATCGCACTTGCATAAGTATCCAATACTTATATATATGAGAACTATGCCGTTGTGCCCTCACAAACGCGCACAAGTGCAATACTAGCCTATTCCGCATTATCGATGTCCAGTCTCGATAATACTACGGCTAGGGATATTTAATGATTAAACCTTCGGGGACTGATACTGTCTCATATCATTCTCATTCCAGGTACTAATCATAGGGACCTCTCTTCATTTATATATCTATGGTGATCTAATCACAAATGATGAGAGTGCAATTTCCTTGTCACATAGTTAATTTGCTACAACAACACAATGATCTGTGCAAATAGTGACGCTATGGGTCATTTTGTCCAACCATTTAAATCATATTCCTGAATACAATATCATTAAATGAATTAAAGGTATGTGGTGTGATCTCGTATCAGTCCATCCTTAACCAAACAAAAATAAGGCACATATTTTTTAAGTGATTAAATCTCATAAAAATCTATTCTAAGTTATTTACTTAACCGAATATTTGTCTGAATGTTTATTTCTACATCAATGACACTACTAGTCATATTAAAATACGTAACGATTATTTTTAAAGTACAAGTATTATCCAATAGTCATAAGTTCTAATATTAAATATCAAAACAATCATTAAACATTATTTTAGACAGCTAGACAGAAGATCTAGTATTCAATACCTATACTTGTCATATCTTGAGAATCAATATTCTCTACACCACAAATATATGCATCTTCTTTCTTTAATTTTATCATTTACCTTAAAGCGACGAAATAAGAAATTATCATTATTTGATTAAAAAAAATACCTAATGGGATTTCTCTTAATGGCAGTGTAGAATCTCGAGACATGAACCAATTCATGTCAATCCTTAATGTATAAGAAAATACTCTCTCTTAAGGATTATATCTTAGCCTACTCTAATCTAGAACCTATTCAAGAAATATGCAACCATATGTAAAGTCAGAAAACATATATAAAATATGCATGCAGCTGATTAAAAGTTTAATTCTATCTACAAAAAAGAATAAGGAAAACATACAAGTGATAATTTTCATAATATTACACACTACCTTAGTTATAGATTTTTAAACCAGTAGTGTCTCTCACTGCTTTACGTAATACCGTAATTCCTAAAAGAAAATGGAAATTCAATAATTAAATTGAATTCCATAGTGAGAATTGAGCCCTATAAATATAATTCAACTCACATCTTTGGCACGTTCTTGCCTACATATATTTACAAGTAGACAACTTATTGTCAATCATACTCAATGTGACTCCTGATTTTGGTCATGACCATACTCTATTGTGTCAGCTTTGGCATGTTCGCAAGAGGCGTATCAAGGATTAACTTGTCAATGATAAACTCAAGCTACCAATGTAATCCTGACACCTTTGGCACATTCAGGAAACTACTTTCACTTGAATTTGTCTAATATCAAATATGTATCTGGTACAAATAAATTTCCATCGACTATATCCTCACAGCTTTGACACATTCTTGGATATAGCCATAAAAATTTATTATATCTATATTGACAAGACGGACCAAGAAACAAGTATTCCTAATGCTAATCTCTATAATGCCTTATTTAACGGGGATTTTCCTAAATTGTCAAACAATCTGAAATTAATCTAATTAATTTCACATGCATGTGCAAATAATAAAATTGGATTAAATATCATATATCAAGCATGAGAAATGTAGTGGATGTAGAATCAGACTTGCACTGATACCATTTTGTTGGGGTTATACGCGGCGAAAGACTGGTTCCGGCGAAATCGTAATTTTAAAGTTTTTAAACTTACCTAATAAATTATTCAATATCATATATGAATAATTCATTCATATTTCACCTAAACATATTTATTCGATATCAAATAATGACATAATTAATTTAGAAAACACCGCGAATCTTTTAAGAAAATATTTTTCCGCAAAATAGCATAAAACACGTTTTTGACCAAACCGACCAACCAATACCACACGAGATTGTCCAGGTCAGCCACAATAGTACTTGGGCAGTTCATGGGCTGCCCGAACAGTGACCAATTAACTGTTTGGGTAGACGTTACTGGGTTAGCTCAAAAATTATCAGGTAACGCCGTTTTTCACCATTTTTGCGTATTTTCACTCCGAAATAATTTCTGGCAATTATTCTAATGCCCAATACACATCCAATATATTTAAACATCATTATTTTCATCATCAAAAATCTGATTTATCCAGATCTCATCAGGAAGCAAAAATAATCATTTTTCATGCTTTATGTACAAGTTTCTCAATATTAATCATATTAATATCTACACCAATCCACGCCACCATAAATGAAGAACTCAAGAATAATTATAGGTATTACAAGAGTGGTCATAACACTCTAGAATGGCAAAAGGTTATCTAATTACCAAAGTAAGCTTATAATACACTAATTAAGCTTACTAACTTTCTACACATGCATATATCCATTTTCAAAGCATCCAACCATCTCAACATATATTCAAGAGAGGGAAAATAAATCTACATCAATTTTCCAATTGAAGAAAGTAAGAAAATACCTTAATTTTCAATTTTTCTTCAACAAAGCTCTAGCACTTTTTATTTTTCTCTCAAACCTCTCTTTTTCTATGTTTATGAAAGCTTGAACTTATTAATCAAATAAAACAAAATTCACTTTATATATTTCTTTCACTTGGCTGAAACCTATTGGAAAAATAATACAAATATATTTAATTTGTTTAATCTAATTAAAACAAATTCAAAAATAATTTGATAACCTTTAACTTTGTGAAGCCATGTGTAACCAATTACATCAAGCCATTTCCCTAGAAAATGATGACACTAGATATTTTATTTTTAATTACTTAATTTTTTAAAAATTAATTAATTAAATAATTAATTCAAATATATATATATATACACATATATTTATTTAGAATAAATAACCAAATGCATATATTAATGGCAAACGTCAAAATATTATATTTGGCATTTGATTATGTGTATTTAATAAAATCATGTTTTAAATATAAATACACATTAACTTGGAAATGATCGAAATACCCTTATGCATGTATTTTTCTGTTTAACTATTAAACGATTCGAATTAACTTATTTAATTCCGATAAAATATTATGAATAATCTATATTATTCAGCGCGTGACCAGGTGCTCAACGAGTACACTTCATATTGTGGGATTCTCTAAGTTTAGGTTTATCCGTCACAGAATCTAATTTCGTGTCCATAATTCACCCACTCATAAATTATGTCGACCACATATAATCTCGCTAAACTATTCAAGTTGAACTCATTGCATATATATAATCCCTTCATCACCATATTATATAGGGGATATAGATGGGAATGTCAAATCCATGAGGTATAATGTAGTCGACTTATAAATTTACGATCTCTAAATAACACTTGAAACTCCATTCCGTAGTGTACTTCAACCGTGGATTTACTAGATCGCGAACACGTACATGATACATATGCCTTATAACAAGGAATGATAGATTCTATCTGATACTCACAGGATATCATGAGTATAAGTTTACACCTAATGAACAGGCAGAGGTCCGACCTAAATAGATCGGTGATGTGACTGCTATCGAAGTATGGAGGATAACTTATATATCCACAGTGGTATCTCAAGTCGAAGGACCACTATGTTACTCGACTAGAGAAGATTCCTATTGACTTTGGTATACCATCTATTAGGAAATCTTCAGTGAGTTGTTAAGTGTGTATCAAATACACACCTATATATCTTACGAATGTGCCAATAATTATGGTCCATTAGGATAAACCATCAAACCTAGTCTCGATATACGAGATGTACTAGTCTCAACAAATTTTACTAACCGACTCGTATTAATAAATCTTGACCAAGAATTTTATTTCAGAATATACTTTTAGTAGTGACATTTCTCAATGTTAATTACAAACTACTTTGTATTTGTACGCTACATTATATATTCTCGGATCTTTGTCTAATCTATATATATCACAAAATCGAATTTAGTTTCAATCTAATTAAATTGGATCAAATATTTATAATAAAAGACAAGAGGTGCGACCATAAATAAGTAATATCATAGAAAATGATATTGTTCATATTCATGAATCGGATATAAATACGATTCGGATTGGCTCTCCGAGCACCAACCATAATAATAGCAATAATAAATCGACTTTAAATTTGAGACAATGGTAAATAAATAGTAATTAAACAAGATGTCATACATGTCTCATCGGCCTAGCTTCGAGAAAGGCTGGCCGAATATATTTCATGTAATTGATATCTGTCCAAACATATTTCATGTCTTGCTGGATATTTTGCATAAACCACAAATATAAAATAAAGAATCAGGTATTGACATATTAATAGAAAACTGGTGATAAGAAAATAACTATAATGTAGAGGAAAATAATAATAAAAAATAACCAAACAGTAATAACTAGAAATGTAGGTGCATACTCTCCCAACCTGGTTTTAAAGAAGCTTGGCTGGAGATATTTTCAGAGTGGCTGGACAATATTTATCTGTGCATGTCCGTCCAGACATGCATCAAGTCTTGCTGGAGATACTACGTCAAAATAGAAATGTAAATATGCAGAAAATGAGATTAAGGAGCCCTCAGGTCGTACCTTTAGGTGTAGATGGCTCAGAAAACACTTCTGAAAGGTGGACAATCCTCGGATTAATTGCTGAAAAAGGGAAAACTCCAAGGAACTTTTGGTATCTCCTCACTGTTTCTCTCAGACTCTCTTAGGTTTTTTAATATTTTAGTACAAGATCAGGCCATCAGGCTAAGGTTTTTCCACCAAGAATTTAGATTTAGACCGTTTGTGAAGAGTTTGGGTACTTACTTATAGTGCTCGAACTAGGTTTGAAAAAGGGAAGGGAAAATCAAATCCCTTCCATGATCCCATTGATTTCCAATCTACAATATTGTCAGCAACAACTCGATATATGTCTGGTCGGATATTATTTTGAAATATATGTTCAACCAAATATTAATTAGATGTTGTGATTTCAGTATTGAAAATATGCACACTCGCTGACAGCTTGATATATGTTTGGCCTGATATTTATTTTCAATATATGTACAGCCAGACATTAATCAAATCATGTGATTCCATTAATTAATAATCTACAAACTCAATGACAGCTTGTCATATGTCTGGCTGAATTTAATGTATCAAATGTATGTTTGGCCTGACATTATGTAATGAGAAAAAGTTGGCTGGATATACGTGATGTGCGGCTGAACTCAGTTATTTTCTAAATTCTTCTGAAATTCCCTTATCTTCCAGCATTTGACCCTGCAACTCTCTAAACCTCCATGTGGTGCCTCCATTAGAGACTTGTCATCGACGTATGCGAAAAAATATAATGTCTACGATTTTAATGCGAAAAAATACAATATCTACAGGTTATACTATGTCATGAAGTACATGAAAGAGATTATTTCAAATGTCAAAATTCTGAAAAACAATGCAAGTACAATAATATTTTTAATTTTTAATATTTTAAATTATTGTTTATTTTTTTAATTATTTTAAATTTGAATGAAATTTCAAGGGAATATATAAGTAATCCATTCATGATATTTCACAACTTCATGTTAAATGGTCAACTTATATTGGGAAGTTAATTACTGAACACAATCATAGGGTAATTTATAAAAATTTTAATCAATTTGAATTATATCACAATTATCTTATGTAATTTATTAAAAAGTTGTATTTGTTTCTAGAATTGAAGTTGGAAGAACAAATATGGGGTCTATTATTGAGATGTAAGCATTTTATCTATGAAGTTTTTTTGTTTGTTAGAAGTTGTGCATGTTGTGAAAAGTATGATGATATGTTGGAATATTGTTATAAATTATGGTATTTATGGTTGAATTAATATATTATTTGTGAAAGTTGTGTACAAAGTTAAGGTAATATTTTATACAAAATTATTGGTATTTGTGAGCAACATTAGATGGTAATTGTATGTTCAAATTTATTGCATTTTGTGTGCAAAGTGGCTGAAATTTATGTTCAAAACAACACTTATACTTTTTTATATTCTATATATTATTTCTTAATATATGTTATTAATAATTTCTAATGATATGAAACTTGTTTTTGACGTTTAGGTGAAAGTGGTAGTGCCAAAGATTTCTAATTTTTTTGGCAATAAGATGCAAGACCGATTTAATGAAATTTTATTGTTTATACTTGATTATTGTTATGATATTTTAAATATCTTATCTTATTGTTTACATTTTCAATACACTCTATGTGACAGGTTAAATATATTTTCATTATGAAATATATTTTGTTTTAATATAATATTTAGTTATAAATATAATTTTCAGATTATATTTGATTATAAAAATATTAATACAGGAGCACAAATGCGATTATATAATAGATATTAAAATTTTTAATTATTGTCAATAAATTACTGATACTATAGTCACATAAATTATTGATACTAAATTTTTAAAATATTGTCAGTAATTTTGTGATAATATTGTGCCAATGATATACTGATACTATAGTAACATAAATTACTGACATCGAAAAATGATAGTATTTTCCTAATTCTATTGTGTTAGTAAAACACTGATATTACAGTGTCGGGACTTTACTGACACTTGAATCATTGACACTAAATTTAGTGTCAGTAAGTATATTCTGGCTCGAGCAATACTGACACTAAAAATATAGATCGATAAACCCATTTACTAATGCTAAAATAATATAAGTAAAAGCCATTTTTGAAATAGTGTACGGAAGTTTGAAACCAGAAGTAGGATAAAATGAATTAAAAATTGAGTTATGCGTTAAACACATTCTCTTAAAACATATCTATTGCACACTATTATGATTAGGATTAATCGATTTCTGTTTCCCATGATAAAACAGAAACTGATAGTTTTGGAGCACTGCCAAACTATCACATCAAACTTCTATATTGTTTGAACTTGATCAGTATATAACCGCAACAACTAATAGAGACGGTAAAATTATGAACAGATAGTGAATACCACTGTAAACAATAATATAGAAAAACTATGAAAAAATAGAGAATGTGAACCACTATAGGTATATGAATGCGAGGACTATTTGCAACATGGAATGCAAAACGCGACTATCCAGTGACAACGTGACATCGAAAAAACTGGAATAATAGAATTGAAAATTATCTCTGAAACTTTGGTCACTGCTGTATATGTCCATAACACTGGTTCTGTCTTTAGTGTAAATGATAACACACTGTACATATGAATTTTTCCTTACACAATTGACTTCTCATTGGTATGTTCATTTTGGCCCTGAACATCTACTTGGTTCTACAAGAGTTTCTATGAATTGAAAACCTTACAATTACCTTTAAAGTGGTCTACATCTCATTTGTATTGTCGTTTTGGCCCTAAATATTTACCCTCATTACTCTCCTTGGATTCTAAAAGCATAAAAAACATTAAGAGCATAGTTCATCTTATATTCTATGGGTATCACTAGTTCATCATAGAAATGGACAAAAGGGTAACCACCTCATGAGTGTAACCGTACTGTGTTTACTCATTATATAGGCTAAGTTCGGTCTTGATACCTTGTAAGTACATCAAACTCACTATGATTCTAGAGTTTTCTAGCTAAGAAATATTATCTTATTTATTTTCATCTAAAAGAGTTTTTGACATAACATAATCACCTTTGTTAAATTTATCAAAACTTGTCTCCATGTAATTGTAATACCCCGCTAGAGGTATGGTACATCAAACATACAAAAGGACCTCAAGTCCACTCAAACACATCAAGATCAAAATCAACACTTAAGGGCTCCGTGCCCACAACATCAATCAACACTTAGGGGTATGTGCCCACAACATCACATGCAATCAAAACTTTTACTTAACAATACAAAACTGTGTGATCAGTGTTGGACAAAATGACCCATAGCGTCACTATTTGCACATATCATTGTGTTGTTGTAGCAAATTGACTATGTGACAAGGAAATTGCACTCTCATCATTTGTGATTAGATCACCATAGATATATAAATGAAGAGAGGTCCCTATGATTAGTTCCTGGACTGAGAATGATATGAGACAGTATCAGTCCCCGAAGGATTAATCATTAAATATCCCTAGCCGGAGTATTATCAAGACTGGACATCGATAATGCGGAATAGGCTAGTATTGCACTTGTGTGTGTTGTGAGGGCACAACGACATAGTTCTCATATATATAAGTATTGGATACTTATGCAAGTGCGATAGGAGGTCGTGTTTCACCGATGGTACGGGAAACAGCTTCGCTCTGGATAGACCCTTCGGAATCCCATTGGTATTATGAATATGTGTCTATAGGAGGCCGAAATCAAGGTAGGTGTGTATAGTCTTAACCTGAGACTTACATCGCTAATACTTACGATAATCGATAGACTTTGGTCTTGGTGGTACAGGCTTTAACTGGTTCTGCGTACACCACTTCTGGGTTTATCAGAGAGTCGTAGTGTATTGGATGTGATGTCAAGACGGAAGTATCACTCCAGTCATAGTGGAGATGATGTCACGCAAGATACGATATTAGTGCTCTTAAGTGCTGCGCGGCCATCGGGATATTATGACAAGGTCATGTATATCCGATTATAAAGACTAGTTACCAGACATCCGACATGTGCTTCGTACGGGGCAGACACTTATCCAGACCCAGGCCTAGCACGTGACTATCCGATACTGGGCCGATATGCACAATACAATCGTATACTACGCTTGATACAGATCTTAATATTCTTAATGGATATGTCCGGAGAATTGGGTAGACTTGGTGCTTTGCTAGGAGTCGACCTTGTCTCGTAAATCGGTAGAACGTAGTACTTGGTACGTACGTGATTCGGATACTCCGACGACCTTATTTACTGCCAACTTATCCGGGGATCTCATGGGTCGCTTCCCGATAATCCACCGATGACGCACAACTCGCACTTTTAAATAATCTGGGATTATATAGAAGAGAGAGAAAATTAATCTAGGATTAATTACGGAGATATTTTATCTAGGATAAAATATCGTCTAGAGAGAGATAACGATTAATTTGGAATTAATCGATTAAATTAATATATTCGATATATTAAACGAAATTAGATTTCGACGCGGAATTAAAATTAGATTCTAATTCGGGCGAACGAATTAATTTAGAATTAATTCGTTAGCGACGTGAATAGTGAATTCGCTAGGCGTAATCATCTAATTACGACGCGACGGAAAAATCGTTAATTTGGAATTAGCGAACCCGAGCCCGAGTGTGATTGCGAACGCATTCGTATTTCGAATTCGAGTGCGGCGACACAAGTCACATCAAGCGTCAAATCAATCAGTCGCATCAAGCGTCAAATCACTTGTCACTTTGAGTAATGTGACTTGACAACATGTCACTTTAATAAGTAGATGTGACTTGATGGACATGATGTGTACTTGATGGCTTTTATTGTTTGACTTTTAAAAGCAAGTGAAATGCAAATTAAAGCAAATGCATTTGAAATTCACATAAGCATATATAAGATAACTTGAAATGAATTTCATTTGACAACTTAATACACATTTCATCTCTCAATTCTCTCTCATTCTCTCACGCCAAAACCCATTTTTCTTCACTGGTTTTGAACCAGAAATGGCGTGACACTAAGGGGAAGCAAGAGTGGTTTTTCATGGTGAGAAATCAAGTGCTAGCACACTTACGAGTCTTGCGAAGGTGGTAGGGAGGTTCACCCATGAGCCGGGATCCGTCGGATGAGGCTTGGAGCTCCGTTTCCTCACCAAAAATTCTGATTTGGAGGGCAGTGGACTGGTTGCAGTTCACGCATGAAGCAGTGAGAATTTTGGCTTTGTTCATCTTCAAATCGACTCAACCGATCGATGTGAGTATTCCGCTACCTCCGTTGATGTATTCACACAATATTTTCATTGCTTGTTTGATCTTGGGACCTAGATTAAAACCAACAATGGCATCAAGAGCTTAGGTTCAAGCATGAAAAATGTAGGGCTTAAAATTGGGTATTTTGATGTTGAGCATGATTTGAATAAATTGATTGTTTAAGTATGCTTATAACATGTTAATTTCATTTGGTTGGACCAATTTGTTGAAAATTAATTTGGAATAATTTTCCCCATTTTTGTCACTTGGCCGAATGTGTGGATGAATTTTGGATTCTTGGAATTTTTTGGTTTTGATTCATTGGATGAGTTAGAATCATGTAGGATGATGTTAATTTGAAGTCAATTAGATTGAATTTTGAATTGAACATAAATCCCCAAAATTCTCATGTTGGCCGAATTGGTGAATGCCCTTGAATGTCTTGGTGATTTTGATTTTGTGACATTGGATGTGTATGAAATCAAAGTGGATCGTGATTTGATGTCGATTGTGGGTTCGATTGGATTGAAACCGAATCGGACACAAAATCCTTCCTTGGCCGAGAGCATGAAGCATGTAAATGGGTTTGATTTTTTCAATTTGTGTGTTGGACATATAATAATGAATTGAGTATGATTAATTGGACTAATTTAGTGTTTTGGAAATGTTGATTTAGTTGATTAATCATGTAATGCACTTTAGGTAATTAATTGCTAAATTGGATTTATGTAATTTAATTATTTGAGGCCTTAAAATTGGATTTGGGCTATTAAAGTTGTTATTGGGCTTATTGGGCTTTGTTGTACAAAGTTGGGTTTAGGCCAAATGGATTGGATCCAATTGGGCCCAAAACCTTAACCATAAAGCCCAAATGCGACTACTGAACCTTTAAAGTTCAATTGGGCCTAATGGGCCAAGATTGATTTATGGGCTTATGGGGTAAATCCCGGATTGGACTTTGGTTATCGGTTTGACCCGAGTTGACCAAAAGTCCACGCCTTAAGAAATCAATTAAAAGCCCATTGGACTTTAATTGAATTGACGTTGGACGTTAATCGGTCTTTGAGACACGTTACGATTAAATTTGGAATTTAAATCGTAAAAGGTTTATTAAATAAAAGTGTAATGTTTAATTTGGAATTGAATAGTGAATTAGTATTAAATGCATATTAAATTTGATTTAATGTTGTAGTTTAATTTAATTCATGAATTCGTACTTTGAGTACTTATTTGCAAAAACGAGTTTGACTCGAACAAAATCAAATCGTTGTTTGAACATTGGATGATCACTTAATTATCAGATTAATTAATTTGATTAGATTGATTGATAGCATGCTTATGTGTGTGAATACGTGGTTGTGTTGAATGAATAATGTATATCGGATGGATTAGATGGGTGGGCAATTTTAGAAATTGTTGTAATAAATTCGATTTATTAAATTGGACCTGCGTGTCCAGCCTTATCACCTTCGTCTCTTTGTATTCTCTTCTCACCTATTCCCCCCCATGTAAATAAGGTTTCTTTAGAAGTGTAGTGTAACGGGTAGAAGTAATACAAGTGCTAGCTTGAGTGAGAAAGGGAGAGATTTGATCTAGGATCAATGTGTAAAGTATCCATCCGCATATCATTATTATTTATTTTCATACTTGCTTTATTATGTGTTTAGAATGCATGTTTAAGGGTGTATGTGGATGAGACCTTAACAAAGATAATTAAATTGGTAGCCAATTTGCACGCGAAAAACCCTCGTTAAATATCAAGCGTTTATTTTCCTTCCATTGAGTGATTCTTACTCAAGATCCGAGATTGGCAGGGGTTGTTGGCCAAAGTCAAGCCTTGTCCGTCGAAGATGTGTTTTAATCACGAGGCTTTGTTCCATATCGGTGTCGTGTCCAAGTTATGGTTTGTTGGCCAAAGTCAAGACCACTTCTTGTCCATTGACATTGATTACGAAGCTTCCATGTCAATGGGTCCGCGCTTGACTGGGATCACTAGGTTTGTTGTGCCAAAGCCAAGGCCTAGTTGATTCAGAGGAAAAAGGTTAGGGTATACATTCGATGTATAGGCATATATAAGATATATGTTTGGGACTTGGATGTCCACCTACTGGATCTAGGAGTTGGATGAGATCCAATTGATCTTTGAGATCTACCTAGTTAATTATCATACAATTTGTTGGCCAAAGTCAAGATTGTGTGATATTTAACGGGATCCTAGCCCACTAGGAAACACGGTTTCCCGAGTACTCGACCGAGGGTTAGAGGCTCGACGAAAAATAGTGGGAGGCAAGTATTGAATTTGCAACATTCGTTCGAATACTCGCTAAACGCGCTCATCTATATTTTACTCGTCATATTAATCAAAAGTATTAGTTGGACTAATATTTTATGTTGTTTTAAAAATATATATAGTTGGACTATATACAAACTCATTCAATATATAGTTGATTTTATTAATTGGATTATAGTAATCAATATAATTGAATTAAATGATAGTTGATTTTATAATTGGATTATAGTAATCAATATTAAAATTATAGTTGATTAAATAATTGGATTATTGTAATCATTATAATAAATAGTACCTTATTAAATTGATTAAATAGTTGGACTATTGAAATCAAGAAAGAATTGAAAAGTTGAATATTTAAAATATATAATCCTTGGATTAAATGTTTTAAATGATTTAATTTTCATATTGGGAATAAATAATAGGTTACTTTATTTGATAAAATAACTTATTATGACTAGGCCCATAATTAAGCAAATAAGTAGAGCATAAAATCTTTGGAAGATTTATGTGATGATGACTTTAGTGCTTAATTTAATATACTTGACAATAAATCTATCTTTAGATTTAAAAGTATTAAATTGCAATTAATAATTCTTAGAGAATTGATTTGACTATTCTAGTGGAGAGAAGTCAAAGTTTGCAATTGGGCGAGTTGCACAAGGTGCACATCATTTTGATATTCCGAAACTCAAGGCTTGGCCAAAGGTTTGTGAAATATTGAAAAGATAATTGACATATCCCAAAGTGACTACCATTTGGATATGGAAGACACGAAGGAATTAAAGAAAGGGCGAGTCTCTAAATTTAAAAATATTTGTCAAAGTTATGTTCACTACTAGTATTGAAATTGGATTTTAAATATTTAGTGTGGTACATAATATATATGTATTGATGTTCAGAATCCGCAATGAGCTGGATACTGACTTCAAGCCGAGATTTCTCTGCGAATCGGAAACGGGACGAAAGTCGCTGTTTCGACCGTAGATACCTAAGTTTAGGAACTACCCTTTGGGTATGTACTTAAATTAGGAACTGTTATGATGTAACTAGTTTGACTATAGACATTATCTCTATATCAGTGTTTAATCCGTTACGGATAAAACCTTTATATTATAGAACACTAAGTGTTTTATTATATAAAGATGATACTGAGATAAACACATCAGTGATGAATAACAGAATTTATATTTTGAATATAATAAAATCTCAAACATATAAAAATGACAAATAAATAGCTCAAATTGATTTGATCAATAGAGACTTATTTGTGGCATTGTTGTCTGGGACACAATTAAACGAGACTCGTATATCACACTTTTGAAGAGTGGGTACTAGGACTGATTTGACTATTCAAATAAAGTCTGCGAATCTAGTTTATTAGGTAAAATACCTAAAATACTATTTACTTGGTAATAGTATAAGGGCCACCGATCTGTTAGCCCTATTCATGGTGAAGTTAGTGGGCCCATATTAAGCTAGGCTAGATGTGAACATGAATATTTCGTGACCTTAACGGATGTGGCATCACGTTATGGTTATGTGCTTCTTTTGAAGAACACAAATCGGAAACTTAAAGTTTCGACACGAAGTAAATAAACAGATCGGCTATAGTATATTCCCGCCACGGTAAGACCGTAATGGAAAATACTTAAGCAGTAAGTTTCGTACGTACATGAAAGAGTATGGTATTCTTTCATATGAGGACTCCTCCCGAGACACGTCAGTTAGACGGTGTGTCCGAACTAAAACCGAATTTTGTTGGACATGATAAGGTTTATCACGAGTCGCTCTGAGCTACTGTTTCCTTCAATAGGATATGTATTAACAGTGCAAACTTATTTAGAATAAGGTTCCATATAAATATGTTTGACAGATGTCATATAGGATATGAACAGGGAAGAAACGAGGTTTCTCATTCCTGATAATTTGGGTATGCCAGGCATAACGTTTGGATGATACCAAACTAAAAGACCCAAATTGGATAAGTGCCAATATAGGTTATCCTAAGGGAAACCTTAAGTATAGTACTTATAAATCTCACATGAGAACAATATGATTGTTGCTCACCATGCGGTTTTCCTGAGAGGAATACCGATATGCAGTGGTCAGTGGGAGGATAGTGATACTCGATGAAGATCGGAGTAATACTGTTCAAGGCACGAAGTCCTTAATGGAACACAAATAGTTCATCTATGATGAATCTATACCATTAATCTTCAAATACACAAGAAACTAGTAGATCGGATAGAGTCAGAAAACAACCTAGGGTATGGGTTTCTGATCTAACCTCATAAGATGTCAATCTTATGAAGGTATATCCACCGACTACGTTTTGAGGAAGTGATACGAGGTATCGACTCCCTATTATGGCAAAGTGCCATAAATCCGAAATGGATTCCATGTATAACAACTATTTTGATACTAGTTGTTGTACCACAAGGCATTGTGCCTATTGGTACATTAACGTCTTCAAGGAAGACATACATGGAAGGCAACATACCAACGTACAAAGCTGGGCTTTTGAAGGAAAGGTATCGTTATCAACATTGTGTTAATAACGGTTCAACCTTTTACCTGTTGCCATGGTAAATCCATTTTGAAGATGCTTGTAGATAACTGTATATTTCATTTACGAAATGTGTCAGTTACAAATCAAAATCGCTTTCCTGAAAAGGAAACCTTTTGGAGGATTTACAACATCCTGACAATTTTGTATACCAACAAACGAGGTTTGCGGGTTATTCGATCCATGTTTGGATTAATGCAAGCATAAAGTTCTTGGAACTGTCGTTTTGAAATAATCATAATGGTTTATGATTTGAATCAAAACGAAATAATTCTTGTGTATATAAGGAGGTTAGTGGGAGAGGCACTGACAATGAAATTCCCATATAGTAATTGGTGAAAGCTTGGCTTTCATAGATATTCTTTCAATAGAAATTCTCCGTAGAATTCTGGGGAGTAACAACCTTTATTCAAGGAATAAAGATCTACTGGGATAGATTTGGAGTTTGTTAACACTCTCTGGGAAATTGTACATTTAAAATGTACTTGTATTGGTGTCTCATACGCTTCGAGCATATGGAGTCACGATCAGGTCAATCCAAGTGATAGTCACTGGATTGAAGTTAAGAACATCTGTTAGTATCTTAGAGAACTAAAGATGTTGTCTTAAACTACGGAGAAGGAGAACTTGAAGTGACTGGGATCACTGCTGCAAGTTTCCAAACAATTAAATACTACGGTACTATAAAGTTTGAATAATGGGACAGTGAGCTGGAAATCTTCCTAGCAAGATAACTGTTGCCGAATAAACAACAAATGCAGATTATTGCTGCAGCTGAGGCAGCAATAGAAGCCATTTGGATCGAAAATAAATCTAATTAGATTAGATATAGTTCTGTTAGCAGCTGAGCTAGGCGTCAGCACAGGCTAAGGAATTAAAGGCCTCATCGACGATCCAGATATATACTTCTATATCATCTGATTCGTTCGGATCATACATCGTGGCGATGTGATGATCGTGTAAATCGCGTCAGACGATATCAAGCAAATCCGCTGACGAAAACCTTTCCTCAGCAATTTGAGCGAACCGTACATAGTTCGGGTGTGGGACACTTGAGTGACTGGCTATGTGCCAAGTGGGAGATTGTTGGACAAAATGACCCATAGCGTCACTATTTGCACAGATCATTGTGTTGTTGTAGCAAATTGACTATGTGACAAGGAAATTGCACTCTCATAATTTGTGATTAGATCACCATAGATATATAAATGAGGAGAGGTCCCTATGATTAGTTCCTGGACTGAGAATGATATGAGACAGTATCAGTCCCCGAAGGATTAATCATTAAATATCCCTAGCCGGAGTATTATCGAGACTAGACATCGATAATGCGGAATAGGCTAGTATTGCACTTGTGTGCGTTGTGAGGGCACAACGACATAGTTCTCATATATATAGTATTGGATACTTATGCAAGTGCGATAGGAGGTCGTGTTTCACCGATGGTACGGGAAACAGCTTCGCTCTGGATAGACGCTTCGGAATCCCATTGGTATTATGACTATGTGTCTATGGGAGGCCGAAATCAAGGTATGTGTGTATAGTCTTAACCTGAGACTTACATCGCTAATACTTACGATAATCGATAGACTTTGGTCTTGGTGGTACAGGCTTTAACCGGTTCTGCGTACACCACTTCTGGGTTTATCAGAGAGTCGTAGTGTATTGGATGTGATGTCAAGACGGAAGTATCACTCCAGTCATAGTGGAGATGATGTCACGCAGGATACGGTATTAGTGCTCTTAAGTGCTGCGCGGCCATCAGGATATTATGACAAGGTCATGTACATCCGACATGTGCTTCGTACGGGGCAGACACTTATCCAGCCCCAGGCCTAGCACGTGACTATCCGATACTGGGCCGATATGCACAATACAATCGTATACTACGCTTGATACAGATCTTAATATTCTTAATGGATATGTCCGGAGAATTGGGTAGACTTGGTGCTTTGCTAGGAGTCGACCTTGTCTCGTAAATCGGTAGAACGTAGTACTTGGAACGTACGTGATTCGGATACTCCGACGACCGTATTTACTGCCAACTTATCCGGGGATCTCATGGGTCGCTTCCCGATAATCCACCGATGACGCACAACTCGCACTCTTAAATAATCTGGGATTATATAGAAGAGAGAGAAAATTAATCTAGGATTAATTACGGAGATATTTTATCTAGGATAAAATATCGTCTAGAGAGAGATAACGATTAATTTGGAATTAATCGATTAAATTAATATATTCGATATATTAAACGAAATTAGATTTCGACGCGGAATTAAAATTAGATTTTAATTCGGGCGAACGAATTAATTTAGAATTAATTCGTTAGCGACGTGAATAGTGAATTCGCTAGGCGTAATCATCTAATTACGACGCAACGGAAAAATCGTTAATTTGGAATTAGCGAACCCGAGCCCGAGTGTGATTGCGAGCGCATTCGTATTTCGAATTCGAGTGCGGTGACGCAAGTCGCATCAAGCGTCAAATCAATCAGTCGCATCAAGCGTCAAATCACTTGTCACTTTGAGTGATGTGACTTGACAACATGTCACTTTAATAAAGTAGATGTGACTTGATGGACATGATGTGTACTTGATGGCTTTTATTGTTTGACTTTTAAAAGCAAGTGAAATGCAAATTAAAGCAAATGCATTTGAAATTCACATAAGCATATATATGATATACTTGAAATGAATTTCATTTGACAATTTAATACACATTTCATCTCTCAATTCTCTCTCATTCTCTCACGCCAAAACCCATTTTTCTTCACTGGTTTTGAACCAGAAATGGCGTGACACTAAGGGGAAGCAAGAGTGGTTTTTCATGGTGAGAAATCAAGTGCTAGCACACTTACGAGTCTTGCGAAGGTGGTAGGGAGGTTCACCCATGAGTCGGGATCCGTCGGACGAGGCTTGGAGCTCCGTTTCCTCACCAAAAATTCTGATTTGGAGGGCAGTGGACTGGTTGCAGTTCACGCATGAAGCAGTGAGCATTTTGGCTTTGTTCGTCTTCAAATCGACTCAACCGATCGATGTGAGTATTCCGCTACCTCCGTTGATATATTCACACAATATTTTCATTGCTTGTTTGATCTTGGGACCTAGATTAAAACCAACAATCAGCACTACAAATAACATATTAATCATAGACCCTAACCTTCGAAGACTTTTCCCAGGACATTTGCGAGGGCGTCTCGAGCATGGCTTCCAAAGCTGAAGTGGTTGACCTATCCGGTAGCCAACCTACAAAACTAGCAAACTGGTTTGGTATGAGTTAGAAAACTTAGTAAGTAACCATGCTTGCACTACAAACAAACATAAAAGTCAAGCATATCAAAAGCTTTTCAAGATTAACAAGTTATTATAAGTTTAGATTTATCAACTTTTTAAATCCCCATATTTACATATGTGCTAATCTAATAGCCAAACATCCAAAGCACACAAAGTAAAAATTTGAATACCACAGAGTACATCGTTTAACATCGAATCCATTTCAATCACATGAAACACGAAGTCACATACTTATAGTTTATCATGAATAAGTATCTTTCAAACATCATCAAATCGATAAGTCAAACAAACTTTATTCAATTCGAAACAAACTTTCTTCAATTCTGATAGCCTTATGATAACTTAACATTTGTGACTTATATATATTCACACCTATCAGTTCAGAAATCATAGGTCACTTCTCTTATATTCATGTAAATCCAATTTCAGAATTCTTACATGGAGACATGTCAAGAACCAGAAGCTTACAAACACATTCAGTCTCTTTCACAATATATGTATATATAATAACAAACTTAGCAAACACAATTTATAACTTTTTATACTCACACCAATTTTCAGGTCATTATTTCATTCCATGCAAGCATACATAGTCCATACATATCACATGATCTATCATACACATACATACAATCATCGTGTAACCGACAACGAGCATACATAACAATCCATACATCAAAGAACACATAACCAAAAAATACATATTTATGGCTGGCTTGCACATACAATGCTCGTACGAGACTCATTACCTATTTTAGAATATGTATGAGATGAATATCGTCCGGACGGATCCCTAATCAGCTCGGCTACAACACCACCAAATTATAACTAATTAATCGTAACATAAACTCATCACATGATTTCTCATACGCAAGCATATATATGACAAACACTCTGAGCCATCATCCAAGTACTCTTATACATATATATATTTCAAACATATGAATATACATATTACTATGATTTTAAATGTTATATCTTTAAAAGTCCTCATATCTTTCACTTATCGATCAAACATACTCAGTTTCAGAATTTCTATTTGGAAACTTTTGATTTATAAACTTACCAATCAAACATATCCATACAGGAAGAGTTTAGCTTATACTCATTTCTTATCACACTTAACGAATCCAACCTTTAGACAGATAATCGCATGTATGAGTCAATAACAAACTTATTGACATAACGTACAAATACATATGCTAATGCAAATTCTGGAATCATAATTTATTCCATTTACTGAATCTGTATACTGAAATTATCCATATCTTAACATCAGATACATATATGGATACAAGTATATATACTGATACATATACATACCATTACAGATTTATACACTCATGTACATAAATACAGGCATATAGACATTAAACTTGTCAAATATCTTATTTCATATCATAGTAATAATGAAAATCCATACATATGGTGGTCAATTAACTTAACTATATGCATCTTGAACTCTGTTCTCAAAACCACCTCTTAATTGTCCTAATTTTATCCTAAACATTTCAATCATTTCTATATATATTTAAAAACGAATCAAAAATTCAAGTACTCATTGCATGGGTTACTTACTTGGATTCACTAGCACTCAAGTTCCTAGTCAAATCTGTCAAAATAAATGGTGAAACATCGTCAGAATCGCGACTTACGGTATTCTCGACTTAACTATAACAAAATTTCTGATCTTTCCGGGACAACCAGGTTTAGTCCGATTTCAATGTTTTAAGTTTCAATAATCTTAAAATATCATTACAAACTAATTCAAGCCATCAATTAACTTAAATCCTCCATTTACGTATTTTTTGAAAATCTTTCGAAAAAATTTCCTCCAACGATACGGAAGTGTCCTAAACCCTCCGAACCTACTTGGATTTATCTAAACATTATTGTATCATCATATCTATCTCATATCCATCATTACAATAAAAAAAACACATCAATACACGCAAAACCCATTTTAAATAAAAAAAATAGCATAATCTTTTAGATCTATCATATTCGTTCCATTTTCACTCGTATTCTACCATATACACATATTTAATATACTTATACTCAACTATTTCAATTTTTATCATTATGCTACATGACAAAGCTACTAGAAATATCTGAAAATTTAACGACAATCTTGAAATTAACAAATTTTTACCAGATCTTACCGAGATTTTGAGGGCATATACAGACTCCAAACGATTCCACAAATGTGCTAGAATCAATGGAATTTCGATCAGCGCTACTATTCATTTATGGAGTACTGTTCTTCGCCACTTCTTTTCTCGATTCACGTGTAACCGTGAACAAATGGAAAAATTGTCACTGCCAACTTGGAATTCTCTCTAAGGGCTTCCATTTGTGTAACGACCGGGGATTTCAACTACTGTTATACTGTGAGACGAGTGTCACAAAATGTAAACCATGTTTGGAAACATATACCCTAGTGAGATGATTCTGGGAACAATCGATAAATTCTTCGGGATTCCGATACTAGATGTCATGATGTTGTCGTAACTTTTTCATTCGAACTATGATTTTTATGAATTTTATATATTCGGAAATCTGAGATCGAGATCTACAACTTTCGCGTTGAACGTTTTCAAAAATTCGAACCAAAATGGGCTAAAAATACAGATCACAAATTTTAATGAATAGTAACCGAGGGTCATTCTAGAGAATTCTCAAAAGTTAAGGAGACGTATGGAAGAAGAGGGAGAATAAGAAGAAGAAGAAGAAGAAAAGGGAAAGAAGTGATGAAGAAAGAAAGAAGAGGAAGAAGCAAAAAGAAGGTTTGCATCCATGAAGCATAAAGGATGAGGAAAATCAAGCATGAAGAAGTTAATGAGACTTGACCCAAATTATTGTATATTAAGTATTGATGTTTTGATGATTATAATATGTTGGTGATTTGGGTGTGATGATGAATGGGTGATGATTGTATCAAGAAATGGTGATTGTAGGAAATCCCCAATTTGTTAGGTTTTATAAATGAGATTAATTAAAGATTATAGGTTGGATATGAGTTGATATTAAAAATGATATTGATGATATTTTGGAGATTGGTTGAGGTTATTTGCTTGTGTAGAGATATGGATTAAGTGTTGAGCAAATTGAGTATGAATGAATGAAGTTAAGACCAGAATTTGGTCTTGTGTCGTGACGCAGAGAGCCCTGCATCGCGACGCAATCTGGGAATTTTCCCAAAATGCTTCTGGTTTGATACGCATCGTGACGCGAAAGGTTTTTGCTTCGCGACGTGCACAGAAAAAGTTTGGGTACGC
Source organism: Zanthoxylum bungeanum (assembly GCA_019454045.1). Classification (NCBI taxonomy): domain Eukaryota; kingdom Viridiplantae; phylum Streptophyta; class Magnoliopsida; order Sapindales; family Rutaceae; genus Zanthoxylum; species Zanthoxylum bungeanum. The sequence continues at coordinate 72,744 of SKCR01023764.1, forward strand.
TTCTGGTCGATGCGTGTCGTGACGCGTGTTCAAAATATTGCCCGAATCAGTTTCAAACCATCTCAGTTCCGCCCGAACACGTTAAAGGCTACCCTATAAGTCTCTTATCAACATATTGTTGGGAAGCGGCCGCGAGTACGCAGCGGAAAATTAAAAATTATGATGCTGCTATCCCTTTGCCCAAGACCCATTTGTTTTTATTATTCTATAAGCCTAGGCATGTTACTATATATTCTAAGCATAAAAACTCATAAAACATGCAAAGAACATAAACTTAAACATGCTAACTATCATAAGAACTCTAATTAAAAATAAAGAAATAAAAAGACTTACTTGAACCGAAGACTCCTCCAGTCCTCCCTCCAATCTACAAGCTTTTCTCGAACTCAGCAAGCTCTTCCACGTTCCAAAGAGCCACCCAAGTGTGTGGCCTCCAAAGGTGCATACACCAAAGCCAAAACTCAACGGCAAGACTACGCCTTGAGTGCACGAGTATTTTTCCCTTGGTGCTAGCCTAGGCAAATACCTCAAAAATTTTAACTTGAGATTCCTCTAGTCAATTAGACTTAAGGATCCTCAAAATCAGTGGCTTACTCTTAAACCCAATATATGAAAGGTTTTGGTGTAAAAATTTGTAAAGAATTCTTGGGTTTATATAGGTGCTCCAAAGACAACAAAATTAATTAAGAATCCGCTGTGGGATAAATGCTAATTAAATCTTAGCCACTGGATCTTAATATAGTGGTTTAATGATATTATAAAACCCTAATAAGAGTTTGGGCCGAATTGGAATTCAAAACAAATAAAATAAAATAAAATAAAATAAACGCATATTTTATTTATTTTTTTATTTTTTTATTTTCTTATTCATTTTTTCAGTTCCCAAAGTGCCCTTATCGTCGTTCACCAATCCCTAAGCCACTTTGGAACCTCATAAATGATCTGTTCAATAATTAAACACATTGAACCATTTATGAACAATTCCTACAGCAATCATATATGCTGTTAAATTTGTATTGTGCATTTTTAACCATTGATTTCGACTTTAATGTGTGTGACCTTTTGGGTTCCCCTCAAGTTGGACATGAAATGAATCGTGATAATTTAATCGAACATAAATTATCCTCCGATCAGATGGTCATTCGATTTCAATGACCAAGGTTGACATCTAGCAACATGCCAAGGCCCCCAAATGAGAAGGAAAGATATATACCCATTATGTATGCGATTTACATATGATACGGTCCATCACCTCGCTATATCCTCACCGTTTGACCTAGGGTATGGAAAGTGTCTACCCATATAGTCAAATGTATGATGTTGATAGTGTCATGAATCGTGCTAACCCAAGAATCTCACATGATTCTTCCGCTGCGGCCACAGTCTCAAGCACTGATCACACATATCAACCCGCGAACTGGATTACTACTCTTATAAGAAAATATTATACGAGAGAGTGGTGATTCTCTATGGTATCCTTAAAAACTTCATGTGTTTCAACAAATGACCCAATCATACCCTTATGACCGAATCTTTTGAACCGGGGAAAGGAATGTCAAAGTCATTTGATTCACATATAAGATTGAAAAGACCTCAAGTTTAATGACTAGTCATACAATTGATACATGAAAGTTCTCACAGACACATGGGATAAATACTCCATATGAAAACTTTCGGCGGTCAGTTTAATGGTCATGAGCAACTCATGCATCTATGTGATACACCAAGCGGACGGATCTCCGCTAGTAGCCTATGAGATCGGCTACCCCACTTAAGGGCGGATCATATCATCATGTTAGTCTCTCCTCTTTGTGAACGCCTAGATTATTCACAAAATTATGACTATGAACGTTTAAGAGTAATGATTCTCATAAGTCATGGAAGCCATCATCTTATTACTCCAAGGGCTTTATTACAGCATTTGATGATTCATATAATTTATGTAAGACACGCCTAATAAAGATTGCCATTTTATTAATTAATGAAAATATTGCAAATACATGTACATATAGCCCATTCATAAGTTGGGTATATGGCATATCCCTAACAATCTCCCACTTGCACTATAGCCAACTAGTATGAATCTGGACACCATACTCTCGGGTGTGCCTATCATGCTTTTGTTGAGTCAGCCCTTTTAGTTAGAGAATCTGCAAGATTATCTTCTGTGGGTATTTTCTCTATAATAACTTCTTTTCTCTCAATAATCTCCCTGATGAGATGAAATCGCTTGAGTACATGCTTGGATTTCTGGTGGGACCTTGGTTCATTTGATTAAGCAATGACGCCCGTGTTGTCACAGTACATCGTGACGCCATTCTTTATTGCGGGAAACACTTCCAGCTCCGTGATGAACTTCTTTATCCCGACTGCTTCTTTAGCAGCCTCAGATGCTGCAATATACTCAGCTTCAGTGGTGGAGTCCGCTGTAGTTGACTACTTTGAGCTTTTCCAACTGACAGCACCGCCATTCAAAGTAAACAGATATCATGTTTACGATCTACTGTCATCCCTATCGGTCTGAAAGCTCACATCACATTAACCAATGACTTTCATCTTAGAACAATCTTCGTATGTCAAAAACACATCCTTAGTTCTTCTCAGATACTTGAGGATTGTTTTGACAGCTGCCTAGTATTGCTCACCAGGATTTTCCTGGTACCTGCTCGTTATGCTAAGAGCATAAGAGACATCAGGTCTTGTACATAGCATGGCGTACATGATCGATCATATTACTGAAGTATAATGGATCATACTCATACGCTCTCTATCTGAAGGCGTATGTGGACATTGCTCCTTAGATAATTTGATTCCATGACAAGTAGGTAAATTACCTCTTTTGGAATCTTCCATTTTGAATCTTTTCAAAACTTTATCTATGTAGGTAGATTGAGAAAGTCCTAACAACCTCTTAGATCTTAATGTTGAGGATGTAGGCTGCTTCTCCCAAATCTTTCATGGAGAAATTCTGAGATAACCATTGATTGGTGGCTTGCATCATGGGAATATCATTCCGATGATTAATATGTCATCGACATATAATACAAGAAATATAACAGCACTCCCACTACTTTTCCTGTAAACACAAGGCTCGTCTACATTTTTGATGAAGTCAAATTCTCTGATTGTCTCATCAAATCATATATTCCAACTTCTAGAGGCTTGCTTGAGTCCATAAATAGATCGTTTAAGCTTGCATACATTATTATGATCATCCTTAGATGCAAACCCCTCAGGTTGTGTCATATAGACTTCCTCTATGAGGTTCCCATTAAGGAAAGCTGTTTTGACATCCATCTGCCAAATCTCATAATCAAAGTGTGCAGCTAGTGCCAGTAAAATTCGAATGGACTTTATCATTGCAACAGGCGAGAAGGTTTCGTCATAATCAATTCCTTGAATTTATCTATAACCTTTCACCACCAACCTAGCCTTATAGGTTTGGATGTTGCCTTCTGCATCATTTTTACGCTTGTAAATCCACTTGCAGCCTATGGGTTTTATCCGTTCAGGTGCATCCACCAAGTCTCAGACTTGATTCTGATATATAGAGTCTATTTCGGATTTCATGGCCTCAAGCCACTTGACTGAATCAATGTCACGCATTTCTTCATCATAATTGGTGGGATCGTCATTATAATGACATGATCATGTTCCTTATCAATATTGAAACCATATCTTTCAGGCTCATATCTTTCCCTACCAGACCTTATAAGTTCATAACCTTGTGGTTGTTCCATCGCTGCCCTTTTGAGGGGCCTGGGGTTTAGTTCTATGTTAGTTTGTTCTTCTCGTACCTCATCGAGGTCAAGTCTACTCCCACTATATTTCTTGAGAAGGAATTGATTTTCTAGAAATTTAGCATTTCTTGAGACAAATATTCTTTGTTCATTTGGGACGTAGAACACGTACGCTCTTGAGTTCAAGGCATATCCTACAAACTTACATTTAACTGCCCTATCATCCAATTTTTTAGTTTCTGTGAGCTTAACAAATGCGTCACATTCCCAAACTCTTAGATAACTAAGACTAGGACGTTTCCCAGACCATAACTCATATGGTGTTTGACTAGCAGTCTTGGAAGGAACTTGGTTTAGTAGTAGTGTTGCAGTTTCAAAAACAAGACCCCAAAATGAAAGAGGTAGATCCGTGTCTGGCATCATTGATCGGACCATATCTAATAATGTCTGATTTCTCCTTTCGGAGACCCCATTATGTTGTGGAGTTCCCGGAGGAGTCCATTGGGAAACAATGCCATTTTCTCTCAAGTAATCTTGAAATGCATCACTTAAGTATTCACCACCTCGGTCAGACCTTAGTGACTTAATACTTTTATTAAGCTGGTTTTCTACTTCAGCTTTGAAGTCTTTGAATTTCTCAAAGGCTTCAGATTTGTACCGCATAAGGTACACATATCCATATCGCGAGTGATCATCGATAAAGGTAATGAAGTATGAGAATCCACCTATAGTGGTGACTGATATTGGTCCGCATACATCAAAGTGTATGAGTTCTAATGTCTCTGCTACACGCTGTCTTTTACCTTTGAAGGGTAATTTGGTCATTTTACCAAGTAAACAAGACTCACAAGTTCCATAAGGTTCATTTTGAAGGGTCTGAAATACCCATCCTTATGTAGCTTAGTTAATCTTGTTTCATGATATGACCTAAGCGACTGTGCCATAGAAGTGATTCATTGAGATTATTCGAGTTAACGTTGTATATATTAGAGGTTGAACATTCTTTTTTAGTTTGTAAGATATAGATACCATTATTCAAAATACCATCTCCATATTTATTTCATTGAAATAAATAGAACATTCATTACAACTTATTAGGCATGAAAAGCCTTTATTACATAAAGAAGAAATTGAAATGATGTGTTCTTACTAGAGAAGGTACATAAACACAATCTTCTATGTCTAAAACTAAACCATTTGGAAAAACTAATGAATAAGTCCCCACGTACAATGCAGCCAGTTTTGCTCCATTACCCATGCGTAAGTCAACCTCCCTATGACGGAGTCTCCTACTGTTTCTCAGGCCTTGCACATTGTTACACAAGTGAGTCCCACAAACGGTGTCAAACACCCAAGTAGAAGGTTCAGAGTTTTGATAATATAGTTCAATCATATACAACATACCTGAAGCATTAGGCTTCTTGGCCTCTTGGGCTTCCCTAGCTTATTTGGCTTTCAAGGATCTGCAGTCTTTCTTCCAATGACCCCTCTTTCCAGAAAATAAACATTCCCCATTTCTCTTTTTCTTTCCACCTTACCATTGGGCTTTAGGAGATCTGGAGCGTTGGCTTTGCCCTTATTTTTCTTTGGGCCTCGTGGCTTCAGGTCCGTACCCGTAAGCATGACGGAGGTTTTAAGCTCCGGTTTCAAGTCATTCTCTGCTTGCTTTATCAGATTATGCAATTCTGTTAAAGTAGCTTCTTTATTAGATAGATGAAACTGCATAATAAAGTTAGAGAAGTCTTTTGGTAAGGACTGAAGAATTAGATCGTAACCTATCTCATGATCCATGATGAACCCGGGTTGGCCAATTTTTCAATGTGGCCAATCATCTTAAGAACATGTCCATAACAGATCCTTCCTTATACCTTGTTTGGAATAAGGCATGACACTTGGAATCTCACGGTATGAACGGAAGTTGCATACAACTCCTTCAAGTGAAGATAAGGTTTGAGCATCCATATCTTCGTGAGCTTTCTGAAGTTCGTCCGACATAGAGCCAAACATTATGCAACTGCTTGCCATCATATCATCGACATGTTTCTTCCAAGCTCAATGTATTTTGGTCATCATCTTCTGCGGGTTAGGGGAAATGGTATTTCAAGAACATAGTGTTGGTTTCTATAATATGTCCCAAACAAAGATTAAGCATGTGAAATACTATAAAGAATATATATATAAACATGAAGTATGGCGGAATCATACTTACAATGCCTGATGTGATGAAGAAGATGATCAAATGGTAGAAGCTCCAAGTTGTGGAAGATTCGGCCAAGAGGAGGAAGAAGACTTGAAGCTCCAAGCTTTTGTATTCCAAGCTCTTTGATGGTTTCCCTATCACCTCTTTTGATCCCTTGCTTGTGCTAGCAAAAATGGAGAAATAGAAGATCAAATCTTCCTTGCCCTTGTCAATGGAGTTCTCGGCAATTTGAGAGAGAAGAGAGATTTTTTGTAAAGTCTTAAAATTAATTGATCTTTGTTTTACCAAAAATCAATTTATATTTATGTTATAATTTATTAAATTAATAATAAATCTATGACATAAACCATGCAATGGCTTAGAGTGTCAAACACTCAAACTCCATGCAAAGCCTTTGAGTGTAATGCACTATCACCATGCAATGCCTTAGAGTGTTTTGTACACTATTAACATGCAATGCCTTATCAATAAAATAATGCATATAATGACAAGTGTCATGTGGGCCCCACACGTTTCCCAATGAAAGTGGGCCCACGTCCACTCACGCGTTCGGGTTCGATATTTCCGAAATACCGAGCTAGCGTCGCGACGTTAATTAAATCGGATTTAAATAAATAATCGCTCCTAGCGAAATTATTATTTACGTCGCTTACGAATTAATTCTAAATTAACTCGTATGCCCGAATTAAAATCTAATTTTAATTTCGCGTCGAAATCGAATTTCGATTATTATATCGATATAAATAATTTTATCGATTAATTCCAAATTAATCGTTCTCTCTCTAAATTAGGCACTTTATCCAAGATAAAGTTTCTCCGCAATTAATCCAAGATTAATTAAGTCCGAATCAAATATCATAGGTGAATCTTCAGGAAGCGACCCAAGAGATCTCCGGATATTTTGGCAGTAAATACGGTCGTCGGATAATCCGAACACGTACGTACCTCGTACTACGTCTTTACCGATTTACAAGACAAGGTTGGCTTCTAGCAAAGCGCCATGCCTACCCAATTCTCCAGAAATATTCTTATAGGAATATAAGATGTATCAGGCGTAGTATACCGTAGTATTGCGTACATCGATCCAGTATCGGATGATCACATGCTAGGCCTGGGGCTGGAGATGTGTCTGCCCCGTACGAAACATATATCGGACATCAAGCAACTAGTCTCTTTAAATCGGACAATCCTGACCTTGTCATATTGTCCCGACGGTTGCAACCTTTTATAGAGTACTAGTTCTGTGTCCTGCGTGATCATCACCTCCATATGTCTGAAGCGATACTTCCATCTTGACATCACATCCAGTACACTACGATTCTCGATAAACCCAGAAGAGGTGTACACAGAACCGGTTAAGGTCCCCAACCACCAAAACTAAAGTTTACCGATTGTCGCAAGTACTAGCGATGTAAGTCTCAGGTTAAGACCATATACACCTACCCTGATGCGGCCTCCCATAGACACGTAGACATACTACCAATGGGATTCCGCGGGGTCTATCCAGAGCGAAGCTGTTTTCCGTACCATCGGTAAAACACAACCTCCTATCGCACTTGCATAAGTATCCAATACTAAATATATGAGAACTATGCCGTTGTGCCCTCACAACGTGCACAAGCGCAATACTAGTCTATTCCGCATTATCGATGTCCAGTCTCGATAATACTACGACTAGGGATATTTAATGATTAAACCTTTGGGGACTGATACTGTCTCATATCATTCTCAGTCCAGGTACTAATCATATGGACTTTCGCCATTTATAAGTCAAAGTAAATAATATTACAAAACGGCAAAAGGCAATTTCATTATCACATAGTTAATTTTGTACAATAATACAATATCATTTACAAACAGTGACGCTATGGGACATAATGTCTAACAATCTCCCACTTGGCCTATAGCCAGTCACTCAAGCATCTAATACCCGAACTATGTATGTGTCGTTCAAAAACTTGCTGTAGAACAGCTTTCGTCAGCGGATCTGCAATGTTGTCATCTGATGTGACCTTCTCGACTTTTACATCGCCACGATGTATAATCTCCCGAATCAGATGATAACGTCGAAGAACATGCTTGGACCGTTGATGAGACCTTGGTTCCTTAGCCTGTGCTATAGCCCCGTTATTGTCACAATACAATGGAACGGGCTCAGCTGCTAACGGAACTACTCCTAATCCGATTAGGAACTTTCGGATCCAAACTGCCTCCTTTGCTGCTTCAGATGCAGCGATGTACTCCGCTTCTGTTGTTGAATCGGCAACAGTATCTTGCTTGGAAGATTTCCAGCTCACTGCTCCGTTATTCAAGCAAAAAATGTACCCGGATTGCGACTTGTAGTCATCCTTGTCGGTTTGGAAACTTGCATCGGTATACCCAGATACCGCAAGTTCTCCACCTCCATAAATTAAGAAAGCATCCTTAGTTCGTTTAAGATACTTAAGGATATTCTTAACTGCTATCCAGTGACCTTCACCTGGATCGGCCTGATAGCGACTGCACATGCTCAAAGCATATGAGACATCAGGTCGTGTACATATCATGGCATACATGATCGATCCGACTGCCGAGGCGAACGGTATCCGACTCATGTGGTCTCTCTCTTCCTGAGTCTTAGGGCACATGTCCTTAGACAGAGAGGTACCACGTACCATTGGAACCAATCCCCTCTTGGATTGTTCCATGTTGAATCTCTTCAACACTTTATCAATGTATGTACTCTGGGAGAGTCCAAGCAGCTTTCTAGATCTATCCCTGTAGATCTTTATTCCAAGAATAAAGGCTGCTTCTCCCAGATCTTTCATGGAGAATTTTAATGAAAGCCAAGCTTTCACCGACGTTAGCATGGGAATGTCATTGCCTATAAGCAATACGTCGTCGACATAAAGGACAATAAAAGTAAGTGCTCTCCCACTAACCTTCTTGTATACACAAGGGTCATCTGCGTTTTGCACGAAATCATATTCCTTTATGATCTCATCAAAACGCTGATTCCATGACCGTGATGCTTGCTTCAATCCATAAATGGATCGATTTAACTTGCAAACCTTGTTTGCAAGTCTAGGTACGATAAAACCGTCAGGCTGTTGCATATAAACATCCTCCAAAAGGTTTCCGTTAAGGAAAGCGGTTTTAACGTCCATTTGCCATATCTCGAAGTCGAAATATGCAGCTATTGCAAGCATTATCCGAATGGATTTAATCATGGCAACGGGTGAGAAGGTTTCGTCATAATCAATACCATATTGTTGACGATACCCCTTCGCTACAAGCCTAGCCTTGTACGTTTGTACGTTGCCATCCATGTCGGTCTTCTTCTTGAAGATCCATCTGCATCCAATAGGCTTTACGCCTTCTGGTGCATCAACCAGTGTCCAAACTTGGTTGGCGTACATGGAATCCATCTCGGACTTCATGGCTTCTTGCCATAAAGCGGAATCGATATTTTGTATCGCTTCCTCATACGTAGCCGGCTCATTATCCTCAATAAGATTAATATCTATATGAGGTGAGATCAGGAACCCATACCTCTCAGGTACTGTTCTGACTCTCTCCGACCTACGCGGTCCTTGTGTATGTGAAGTTTGTGGTACAGACTCATCCCGGATGGTCTGTTCTTGTTCCGTCGTTGATTCATTGCCAGGAACAGTATCACTACGATCTTCATCGAGTTCTACTTTCCTCCCACTTACCACTGCATTTAGGAATTCCTTCTCAAGGAAAACCGCATGTAGAGCAACAAATACTTTGTTCTCTTGTGGGTAATAGAAGTAATATCCTTTGGTTTCCCTAGGATATCCAACGAAAAGGCATTTATCAGATTTGGGTTCAAGTTTGGTGCCTTCCAAACGTTTAACATATGCCCAGCATCCCCAAATCTTTAGGAAAGAGAAACCTGGTTTTTCCTGTCCTCATCCATCTCATATGGGGTCTGTTCAACAGACTTCGACGGTACCTTATTCAAAATAAGTATAGCACTGTTTAATGCGTATCCCCAGAAGGATATTGGTAGCTCAGTGCGACTCATCATTGACCTCACCATGTCCAACAAGGTGCGGTTTCTCCGTTCGGACACACCGTTTAATTGTGGTGTTCCAGGAGGAGTCCACTGTGAAAGAATACCATATTCTTTCAAGTAATCTTGAAACTCATAACTTAAGTATTCGCCACCACGGTCTGACCGTAATGTCTTGATACTCATCCCTGTTTGTTTCTCCACTTCGTGTCGAAACTCTTTGAATTTCTCAAAAGTTTCCGACTTGTGTCTCATAAGATACACATAACCGTAACGAGATGCATCATCTGTAAAGGTTACGAAGTAGTGAAATCCACCTCTAGCCTGGCTAGACATGGGCCCGCATACGTCAGTATGAACGAGAGCTAACAGTTCTGTGGCACGTTCACCTTTACCGCTAAAAGGTGATTTAGGCATTTTGCCTAAAAGACAAGATTCGCAGACGTCATATGAATTGGGATCAAATTCGTCCAAGTACCCACTCTTTGAAAGTGTGGATATGCGAGTCTTGTTGATGTGTCCTAGACGACAATGCCACATATAAGCTTCATCTTTTAGATTACTCCTTTTGAGCCTTTTGTTTGTCATTTTAGGAGATTCATTTATATTCAAAATATAAAGACCGTTATTTGCAACAGCTGTGCAAATTTCTGTATCATTTTTATATAAATAACACCCTGTGTTCCTGAATACAAAAGTGTAACCCTGCTGGGTTAACAAAGATACAGATATAATATTCCTAGTTAAACTAGGCACAAAATAACAGTTCAAAAGTTTAAGTTCATGCCCTGAGGGCAGTACTAAAACAAAAGTCCCTACGGCCAAAACAGCAACTGGTGTTCCGTTTCCGACCCGTAGATCCATCTCCCCTGATGCCAGCACCCTGCTATCATGCAGATCCTGCACATCAGTACAAATATGAGCACCACAACCAGAATCAAAAATCCAATTTTTAAAACTAGAAGTATTCATATTTATCTCAATAACAAACATACCAGAGGCAATGGCCTTGCCAGCCTTGATATCCTCCCTCTGCACAATGCTCATTCGGCAGTCACGTTTCCAGTGACCCCTCTTGCCGCAGTTGAGGCAGATGTCGCGAGATTTGTCCTTTGGCTTCCTAGAAGCCACTGTCAACTTGCCTTTACCCTTCTTCTTGAACTTCTTCTTCCTTGCACCTCCAATTGCCTTGGGGCCACCCTTTGGCGCATGAGAGGTCAATGCAAAATGCGCCTCGCGCTTGCTCCCCTTTAGGAGTTCCCTTTCGGACTCCTTCAGCACAGACAACAACTCTCCAAGAGTGTCGTCAGTATCCATCAACTTGTAGTTGACTATGATTTGTTTCCAAGTATCAGGAAGTGACTGCAAGATCATATCTATAGTCAGATCAGCCTCCAAGACTATTCCCATATTGGCCAACTCATCAATATCGGCAATCATTTGAGCCCCGTGGGCTTCAACTGATGCGCCGTCTGTCATCCGGGAGCGGAAGAGTTTCCTTACTAGCTCGTACCTCTTCATCCGCTTATTGGTGCGGTGAAGATCACGCAATCTTGCCATCATGTTATAGGGATCCAAATCCCTATTCTGGCGTCTGAAATGCTGAGTCATTGCAGCTAGCATAACTGACTGAGCTTGGTCACAATCATCACTATGAGTTTTCCATAACTCTAGCTCCAGTGGCTCAGTGGGTTTAGGCGGGAGAGGTCTCTGAATAGTATACAGTATCCTCTCAGCCCCAAGCACTATCTTGAGGTTCATTTCCCAGTCGGCAAAGTTTGTCCCTTTGAAGACATTATCGCCCATGATTATGTCGCGGATATTACCTTTGCCAATCATCTTGACAACTATAGTCCAACTATAAAGTCAACGATGTTATGGGTACAGTCAAACTGTTACATATAAAAATAACAATATATTAGTCCAACTAATTAAAATATTGACGAAATAATTTTGAAAGACGCGTAAGGCTAAATATCTGAATGAAATTGCAAATTCAATAATAGCCTCCCACTATTTTCTTCAAGTTTCTAACCCTCTGTAGACAACTCGGGAAATCGAATTTCCTAGTGGGCTAGGATCCCGTTAAATAACACACAACCTTGACTTTGGCCAACAAGTTGTATGATATTTAACTAGGTAGATCTCGAAGATCAATTGGATCCCATCCAATTCCTAGATCCGGTAGGTGGACATCCAAGTCCGAAACATATATATCTAATACATATGTCAATGTATCTAATACATTTTCCTAACCATTTCCTCTGAATCAACTAAGCCTTGGCTTTGGCACAACAAACCTAATGATTCCAGTTAAGCGGGACCCATTGACAAGGAAAATTTCGTAATCAATGTCGATGGACAAGAAGTGATCTTGACTTTGGCCAACAAATCACAACTTGGACAGGACACCGATGTGGAACAAAACTCTCATGATTCAAACACATCCTCAATTGACAAAGGTCTTGACTTTGGCCAACAAACCAATGCCAATTTCGGATCTTGAGAAAGAATCATTCAACGGAAGGAAAATCGCTTAATATTGTTTGAGGGATTTTTGCGTAATTGGCAACCAATTAATTTATCTTTGTTAGGTCTCATCATCATACACCCTTAAGCATGCTTCTAAAACATCATAAAGCGCGTAAAGTAAAGTAATAGTGATATGCGGATGGATATATAAACAACTTGTTCCTAGAACAAATCACTCCCTTTCCTCTCCCCGTTAGCACTATTCTACTTCTACCCAATTACATAATACAATAAGAGAAACCTCATTTACATTGAGGGGAATTAGGTGAGAAGAGAATACAAAGAGATAAAGAGATAAGGCTGGACACGCAGGTCCAATTTATAAATTCCAAATTTACAATAATTTCTAAAATTACCCTTTCCCTTCTAATATCCATCCGATATACACTATTCATTCATCACATACATATATATTCAAACAAGACATGCTTTTACAACCAATCTAATCCAATTAATTAGTCTTTGTTAAAGTGATCATCCAATGTTCAAACAACGGTTTGATTTTGCGCGAGTCCAACTCGATTGAGAATAAGTACATAAGGTACGAATTCGCGAATTATATCGAACTACTAATTAAATCTAATTTAATTCGTATTCAATACTAATTCAATTATTTAATTCCAAATTAAATGTTTACACTTTTAATGTGCTTTAAAGACTTAGATTCTAAATCCAATTCTATTGGGTCTCAAAGCCCAACTAACATCCAATGTTTAATTTAATTCAAGTCAAATGGGCTTTCAATTGATTTATTAAGGCTTGGGCTTTGGTCAATGTGGGTCATACCCAATTACCAAGCCCAAATAAGGAATCACCCTTAAGTGCCATAAAACCAATTTCAAGCCCATAAGGCCCAATTAAATTATTAAAGCCCATTATATTATATTTGGACTTAATGGAGTGATTTAGGCCCAAATTGGATCCAATCCATTTGGCCCAAATCTACTTGGTCCAACCAAGCCCATTATGCCCAAATACAATATTAAAAGCCCAATTCACCAATTAAGCCCATTAATTAAATTTTAATATTCCAAACATTAAAGTCCAATTAATTAAAGTGTAATACCAAGATTAATATATTAAACCAAATATTTCAAAAAATACCCATTTAATTTATTAATCATGTATTGTTCAAAATAAATGTCCAACATTAATTTTAACAAAAAATCAACTCCTTTTTCATGTCCTTGTACATTCGGCCAAGGTGAGTTTTTGTGTCGATTTGTTTTCAATCCGATTGAATTACTAATCTACGTCCGTACACGTTCTAAGTCATCCAATGATCTTAAACACAAAAAATCCAATCCACTCCAAGTAGCAACACATTCGGCCAAGGCATGGATTTGGGGAAAAATCATCCAATGCATTTTTCATAAAATTGATTCCATATAACATCATGTTATACACATGCAAGCATACTTATTAATCAAATTTCATAAGAACATGCTTATATCAATTTCTTCATGCCATTCGGCCAAGGTGAAGATATTGGGGAAAAATCATCCAATGCATTTTTCATAAAATTGATTCCATGTAATATCATTCTATATACATGCAAGCATACTTATTCATCAAATTTCACAAGAACATGCTTCAATCAATTTATCACACCCATTCGGCCAAGGTTAAAATTTTGGGGAAAAATCATCCAATGCATTTTTCATAAAATTGATTTCATATAATATCATTTATATACATGCAAGCATACCATTCATCAAATTTCACAAGAACATGCTTCAACCAATTTTACCCAATTTTAACCTAAAGTATTTCATGCTTAACCCTAGCTCATGATACCATTGTTGGTTTCTATAATATGTCCCAACAAAGATTAAGCATCATGAAATACTATAAATGAATATATATAAACTTGAAGTATGGCGGAATCATACTTACAATGCTTGTGATGAAGAAGATGATCAAATGGTAGAAGCTCCAAGTGTGGAAGATTCGGCCAAGAGGAGGAAGAAGACTTGAAGCTCCAAGCTTTGTATTCCAAGCTCTTTGATGGTTTCCCTATCACCTCTTTTGATCCCTTGCTTGTGCTAGCAAAAATGGAGAAATAGAAGATCAAATCTTCCTTGCCCTTGTCAATGGAGTTCTCGGCAATTGAGAGAGAGAAGAGAGATTTTGTGTAAAGTCTTAATTAATTGATCTTTGTTTTACCAAAAATCAATTTATATTTATGTTATAATTTATTAAATTAATAATAAATCTATGACATAAACCATGCAATGGCTTAGAGTGTCAAACACTCAAACTCCATGCAAAGCCTTGAGTGTAATGCACACTATCACCATGCAATGCCTTAGAGTGTTTTGTACACTATTAACATGCAATGCCTTATCAATAAAATAATGCATATAATGACAAGTGTCATGTGGGCCCCACACGTTCCAATGAAAGTGGGCCCACGTCCACTCACGCGTTCGGGTTCGATATTTCCGAAATACCGAGCTAGCGTCGCGACGTTAATTAAATCGGATTTAAATAAATAATCGCTCCTAGCGAAATTATTATTTACGTCGCTTACGAATTAATTCTAAATTAACTCGTATGCCCGAATTAAAATCTAATTTTAATTTCGCGTCGAAATCGAATTTCGATTATTATATCGAATATAATAATTTTATCGATTAATTCCAAATTAATCGTTCTCTCTCTAAATAGGCACTTTATCCAAGATAAAGTTTCTCCGCAATTAATCCAAGATTAATTAAGTCCGAATCAAATATCATAGGTGAATCTTCAGGAAGCGACCCAAGAGATCTCCGGATATTTTGGCTAAGTAAATACGGTCGTCGGATAATCCGAACACGTACGTACCTCGTACTACGTCTTTACCGATTTACAAGACAAGGTTGGCTTCTAGCAAAGCGCCATGCCTACCCAATTCTCCAGAAATATTCTTATAGGAATATAAGATCTGTATCAGGCGTAGTATACCGTAGTATTGCGTACATCGATCCAGTATCGGATGATCACATGCTAGGCCTGGGGCTGAGATGTGTCCTGCCCCGTACGAAACATATATCGGACATCAAGCAACTAGTCTCTTTAAATCGGACAATCCTGACCTTGTCATATTGTCCCGACGGTTGCAACCTTTTATAGAGTACTAGTTCTGTGTCCTGCGTGATCATCACCTCCATATGTCTGAAGCGATACTTCCATCTTGACATCACATCCAGTACACTACGATTCTCGATAAACCCAGAAGAGGTGTACACAGAACCGGTTAAGGTCCCCAACCACCAAAACTAAAGTTTACCGATTGTCGCAAGTACTAGCGATGTAAGTCTCAGGTTAAGACCATATACACCTACCCTGATGCGGCCTCCCATAGACACGTAGACATACTACCAATGGGATTCCGCGGGGTCTATCCAGAGCGAAGCTGTTTTCCGTACCATCGGTAAAACACAACCTCCTATCGCACTTGCATAAGTATCCAATACTTAAATATATGAGAACTATGCCGTTGTGCCCTCACAACGTGCACAAGCGCAATACTAGTCTATTCCGCATTATCGATGTCCAGTCTCGATAATACTACGACTAGGGATATTTAATGATTAAACCTTTGGGGACTGATACTGTCTCATATCATTCTCAGTCCAGGTACTAATCATATGGACTTTCGCCATTTATAAGTCAAAGTAAATAATATTACAAAACGGCAAAAGGCAATTTCATTATCACATAGTTAATTTTGTACAATAATACAATATCATTTACAAACAGTGACGCTATGGGACATAATGTCTAACACATAGAACTCTTTTCTTGTCGTAAGTAATTTTTTAAGATTTCAAACTAGTAATTATAGTTGTCCCATGGAGTTTATGCTCTTCAAGGATTGGACGAAGTGATATTCTGTTTTCCATTTGAATGTTTGTGAATTATTTTAAACACACTTTTAAGAGAGGCATGTTAAAATTAGGAATATGTTTCATTAATGTTTATAAAACATTGCTTTGAATATTAGTGAAGTGCTCCCATCAATTGTTTTAAAATTTTAAAGCAGCCAAATAGCATAACCCCAATATGATGATTTTTTGCTGGGAAGAATCCAAATCATCCTTTCACAAATCCGAACTAGGGCCGGTCGTTATAAAATACGAATAATTAGGTAGGTTCCCAACCAAATTATGATATAAATCACAATTCCTTGATCATTGGGTTGGGCAATTAAACATGCCATAGCTATGCTAGTCCTTGTAGACACCCAATCTTTGCCACTAAGTTATAAGACACCCTAAGGGTCGCTGCGTCTTATGATCTGAAAAGTCAAACCATTATCAAAGTACGATTTAGGGACAAATTGGTATTGGTCAGTCTGGTAAAGCCTAGTCCTGCCAATACAGTTTAACCCTTGGGATCTATACTTTACAATGGGAGGCAAATTAGACTTAAATTATTATTGAGGATTAGCAAGTTTAAGTGATAACTTTCAAATGGATTCCTCATTGAAAATTTTCCAGAGGGAGGGTGGAGCGAAATCTCTTAAATACCTTTACCTATTAGGCTCTTATTGCCTTGGTAACATGAATAAACAATAGATCCTCCAAATTAGTCAAACACTTTAAATATGCTTTAAGGTAAGCTTTGAGTAAATGATTATCTAGATGTCTTCACAGCTTTTCCTTTTGGCTATAAAAAAGGTAGTGAGTGAAGGAAGACACGAAATCATTATCTAACTCTAGTAATACCTTTGGTTAAATTAACTTTAGTTTGGAAAGTTTTATTAACGCCTTGTTCACACCCAACTTGTATCTTTTATAATGTCTTTTATTATAAACAAGTGATTTATATTTATTAGCCTTAAAGGTAATAAATCTCTAAGTTCATCACAGAATAATTACTTAGCTAAATGATAAGCAATACACTCTCTATTTCCTAAAATAATCATGCCAATTCTAATCATACATAGAATCATCAAGCATATGATTTTTAATATGTTGGAATTATTTTAGGCACTAAATAACTTTGATTAATATTTAATTATGATATTGCATTTTATTTTAATCAAATACATTTACTATTCACATTTTTTACAGATGTGTGAACTTTAAATGCAATTTTATAATTCAAATCTTAACCAAATCAGGCAAACCTTGGGCCTAAAGGTAAGTTCAGGGTGTTAGCTTACCAACAAGCTCTTACACACCCAATTTTGAGTTCAAATGAGAAAGAACAATCAAAACAAAAAAGGCGCATTGATACCACTGTTGGGAAGCGGCCGCAAGTGCGCAGCGGAAAATTAAAAATTATGATGCCGCTATCCCTTTACCCAAGACCCATTTGTTTTTTATTATCCTACAAGCCTAGGCATGTTACTATATATTCTAAGAAAAAAAACTCATAAAACATGCAAAGAACATAAACTTAAACATGCTAACTATCATAAGAACTCTAATTAAAAAAAAAAGAAGAAAAAGACTTACTTGAACCAAAGACTCCTCCAGTCCTCTCTCCAATCTACAAGCTTTTCTCGAACTCAGCATGCTCTTCCACGTTCCAAAGAGCCACCCAAGTGTGTGGCCTCCAAAGGTGCATACACCAAAGCCAAAACTCAACAGCATGACTACGCCTTGAGTGCACATGTATTTTTCCCTTGGTGCTAGCCTAGGCAAATACCTCAAAAGTTTTAACTTGAGATTCCTCTAGTCAATTAGACTTAAGGATCCTCAAAATCAGTGGCTTACTCTTAAACTTTAGAGTTGCTCACTTATATAAACCCAAGATATGAAAGGTTTTGGTGTAAAAAATTGTAAGGAATTCTTTGGGTTTATATAGGTGCTCCAAAGACAACAAGATTAATTAAGAATCTGATGTGGGATAAATGTTAATTAAATCTTAGCCATTGGATCTTAATATAGTGGTTTAATGAGATTATAAAACCCTAATAAGAGTTTGGGCAGAATTGGAATTCAAAACAAATAAAAATAAAATAAAATAAAATAAAATAAGCGCAGATTTTATTTATTTATTTATTTATTTTCTTATTCATTTTTCCAATTCCCAAAGTGCCCTATTGTCATTCACCAATCCCTAAGCCGCTTTGGAACCTCATAAATAATTTGTTCAATAATTAAACACATTGAACCATTTATGAACAATTCCTACAGCAATCATACAGGCTGTTCAATTTGTATTGTGCATTGTTAACCATTGATTTCGACTTGGACATAAAATGAATCGTGATAATTTAATCGAACATAAATGATCCTCCGATCAGATGGGCGTTCGATTTCAATGACCAAAGTTGACATCTAGCAACATACCAAGCCCTCAAATGAGAAGGAAAGATATATACCCATTATGTATGCGATTTACATATAATACGGTCCATCGCCTCACTGTATCCCCACCTTTTAACCTAGGGTATGGAAAGTGTCTACCCATATAGTCAAATGTATGATGTTGATAGTGTCATGAATCATGCTAACCCAAGAATCTCACATGATTCTTCTGCTACAGCCACAGTCTCAAGCACTGATCACACATATCAACCTGCGAACTGAAATACCACTCTTATAAGAAAATATTATCCGAGAGAGTGGTGATTCTCTGCTGTATCTTTACAAACTTCATGTGTTTCAACAAATGACCCAATCATACCCTTATGACCGGATCTTTTGAACCGGGGAAGGAGAATGTCAAAGTCATTTGATCCACACATAAGATTGTAAAGACCTCAAGTCTAAGGACTAGTTATACAATCGATACATGAAAGTTCTCACATACACATGGGATAAACACTTCATGTGAAAACTTTCAGCGATTAGTTCGATGGACACGAGCAACTCATGCATCCATGTGATACACCAGGCAGACGGATCTCCGCTAGTAGCCTATGAGATCGGCTACCCTACTTAAGGGAGGATCATATCATCATGCTAGTCTCTCCGCTTTGTGAATGCCCAGATTATTCACAAAACTATGACTAGGAACATTTGAGAGTAATGATTCTCATAAGGCGTGGAAGCCATCATCTTATTACTCCCAGGGCTTTATTACAGTATTTGATGATTTATATAATTTATGTAAGACACGTATAATAAAAATTTCCATTTTATTAATTAATGAAAATATTGCAAATACATGTACATATAGCCCATCCACAAGTTGGGTATATGGCGTATCCCTAACACTTATATATACATGTTACATCATAATAAGAATACGATACCCTCATAGTGATAACGCTTACTAGAATAAGAAAATTTTAGTTTGATTCTGTAGTGTGTTTTTTTAGTCCATTTCTAATCTAGTTTGTACAATGTATATCATCGCAGGAACCGGAGTTTCCACAGCAAGCGAGTAATGTCAGCCAAATTTCCAAACAGTGAGTGGACTTCTTTTCTCAAGCTGATTTTATTTAATAGTTTTGATATCATACTTACTTTGGAGCATATAGGGCGTTAGCCAGAATTTTATTACAGTTGTTTTTTTTTTCAGATAACGATGATTTAGAAAAAGAAATATTTTTCAAAACATGAGTTTTATATTTTTCGAGGCATGGGGGAAAAACCCACCTCACTATGTAACTTTATTCTGTTATAGAATTGATGGACAGCGCATGTGCACATGTAGAGGACTGGGGGGACGGTGATACGTAAGTCCCCCAGATCCTAGTTCAAGACTCGGGATGACAGATGCCCCTAGATCCTAGTTTCAGAGCTTTGAGGTTAGCATAGATCCGCACCCCCAGTTCTAGTTCAGTGGCTTGAGGGACGGCGATATATAACGCCCCAAGACTTCTAGTTTCAGAGACAATAGTGGCATACTTTAAGGGACGACGATACGTAATGCCCCAAAGTCATGGATTTGTACTTATGGCTCTAGTTAGGCGTATAGGGGGACGGCGATACGTAACACCCCCATACGCCAAGATTTTCAGAGATAAATCAGTTTCAGATAACAGGATTTCAGAAAACAGTTTTCAGAGACCAGATTTTAGAAATAGTTTATAGAAAACAGACATTAAAAAAATTGTTTTTCAGAATAGATCTTTCAGATACAAGTTTACATAACCAGATTTTCAAAAGCAGATTTCATAAAGATAAGTTTTATGAAAGAGATTTCAGACAAATTTTTCAGAAAAAAGAGTTTTCATATAAAGTTATTTCTGGAACTTTGGTTTTAGAACCAAATGTTTTTATATTAGTATTTCAGTTTTCATCCACTCACTTAGATCGTACAATGGTCTAACCCCACACTCCTAGTTTTTTATTTTTGCAGGGATTCTCGGAGGACAAGCTCGGGAGGACGGATACTGATGTAGTCACTAGGTTATAGAGTCCACCAGTCCAAGTCAGGAATAGTAAGAGTCCAGTCAGAGTTTAAGTCCAGTCCAGATAGTTATATACTAGAGATGTGTGTGAGAATTCATGTATAAAGTTATTGAGATAGTTGATATCTAAACATTCAGTCACATGTGAACTATTTTTGTATTATGTCATGGTTTTGGGCATTGGTCCCATATGAGAGATTATATTTGAAAAGAGTATAAGTAATTTTCACAGTCAGAAAGTCAGAGGCTCAAGGGAATAGTATGGCTTATTCCCTGCCGGTAGCATTTCCCAGATCGGGGATGTTACAAAGATGGTATAAGAGCATGGTCTAGGGAGTCAATGACTGTAATGGGTAGAGTGATATATTCGGGATACTCGTATATGAGGCACTACCTCTCCAGTATCTGATCCTAAAGTACGTCTTCAAGACCTATAGACAGGTTAGTAAGCTTTCCCAGACTATTCGAATAGTATTCCTTATGACAACAAGTATATTCTAGATCCAATGTTAGGAATCTTCTTGAAGTTATTCGGCCTATTACCAGAAGTACAAACGATGCTATGAAATTAGATAGTAAAAATATAAGAAACATTACCCAAATGAGTGGGAAAAGAAAGCTAGAAGGAAAGTAAGGGAAGAAGTAAGGATGCTTAAGCAACCAGAGTAAGAAGAAATAGAGATACATAATCAGATCTATAAAGAAGTACCAGAACCTATAGTATAAAGAGAATAGAAAAAGCTCGAGCAAGTGTTAGAGTGCCTAGTAGATGTAAGATTTCTTCCCTCTTCGGAGAATTCTTTCAACATATTCATGAGCCTAGAATGCGTTATATAGATAGCGAGTTTCCCGAGTAGCAAGGAATAGCCAGAAAGATAACAGAAGTAAGAAATCAGGATTAGTCGTGGAGGCTTCTAATAGATGTGGGATGCCATAAAGATGCAGAGATTTTAGATTCTTCAAATACAGGCCCGCACGCAAATAAGACGAAGGACATCAGGAAAACGATTAGTTGTCTTATCTCAAGTAATCCGATAGAGACAAGACCTTAAACTATCTAGTTTTCAACTGCTTGGTCATACCAAGGAAACCGCCCTGACAGAGATTACCTCATACCTACTTTACATGAGAAATAGACCCGACCAAGACACAAAGTATTAGAACAATGATATCGAAACCCATTAAGACATAAAGAGAAGAACCGACGAGACACAAAGTAATTTTTACTAACATAGGTATAGTTGACCGTAAGAAGCCCGACGAGAGTTCATCTTCAGAAATAGAAAACCTTGGAAGGTAGGTCACCTAGAAGAGGAGTAAGGAAGTTTTGAGGATGTAAAGAAGAGAACCTAGTATAACCCATGGATCAATGCAAGTCAGCACGAGGCTTGCAAGGCTAGTAGGAGTCCACAGAATAGATCAAACATAGTAGGTCATACAGATTAGCTTATGGGCGGTAGAAAGCTATGGAAGTGTAAAAGGATAGACCCGTGAGGTTGGAGATAATTAGGAATGATAAGAGTACCATTATGGACAGTAGAACAGAGTGTCATAGTTGTGATTTATAGTAATAGCAGATAGCAGAAATTTAGGAAGTAGTCAGAAGAACTAACCACCATTAGCCTGAGTAGCATGGCGTAAAACAAAGAAACATGATATGAAAATAGTAAGCAGTAAACATGAAGTGATAAGAGAATTCAGCATGTATAGTAGCATAGGTAATGTAGCTTGGAAGCATCAATGTAGGTGAAGACCTCGAAATGGGTGATAAAAGAAAGGAATCCTAAGGCATGGATTAGTTAATTCAGTTCCCAGCAATATGAATATAAATTTTTCCTTTCAATAGTTCCCGACTATGGTTAGTAATTAGACACTTAACCAGACATGTGAGCATGTAGCCATTCCCAACTTAGAACCCAGTAAGAGGAAGAACAAGTAAGGAAGAGTACTTGACAAAATAGATGGATTATGAAGCGCCTAGATAGTTGAATCAATAAGTACAACAAACTTAGATGAAAATCATGAGAAAGAAAAATTCTACATAAGACAGAAAAGTTTGAAGTCACAGTCAGCCAAGCCAAACCTAGAAGTCGACTTAGAATCCCTTAGGGGGTGGTAAAGGCTCAAAGGAGTAAAGGAATTAGAGAGAGCGACTCTCAAGAGTAAGGTATGACTCATAAGAGTCTTATTATATTAAGAAAGAAGAACCAGATGAGAATAGCACCCGAACCAAGAAACTTAGTAGAGACGTCTTAAGTAGGGAAATAAAGATATAAGGAGTTCAAGGAACTAAGATGAGTAGGAAGGTCAAGTAATAGAGCAAAACTTAATAAGAAATAATAATAGATGGAGTATAGTAGGAGTTTGACAGAGTATGAACCTTATGGAGGTTCACAATAATGGGTGATATCATCAATAATTGGAAAACGAATTAGTAGTAAAGTTGAAACATGAAATTCAGATAATTCCTAGTAGTAGCACCCTAGTGGGAAGCCAACACCAGACATGTAAACAATAGAATCACAAGCTTATAGATGAGCAGCATAAGCAACTGCAGCACGTATAGCTAGTAAGAACACCACCACCGAAAGACTCCAAGACAATCCCCACCCTCCCAACCTCATTAGACAATAG
This sequence comes from Zanthoxylum bungeanum, assembly GCA_019454045.1. Classification (NCBI taxonomy): domain Eukaryota; kingdom Viridiplantae; phylum Streptophyta; class Magnoliopsida; order Sapindales; family Rutaceae; genus Zanthoxylum; species Zanthoxylum bungeanum. Next base: position 96,167 of record SKCR01023764.1, read on the forward strand.
CAGCGGAGATGGACCTTAAGGGCTACCTGACCGGCGTGATCACACACGTATAACGCAAGCACACGTATCGCTCAAGTAGTATAAAATATCGATCCCACGAGGACTTAATTTCTACTGTTGTTATTAATTATTGATTCTATTTATTTATAGGTATCTAATTAAAGGGAGAAGTGAATGATTATTTGATTGGTTGGTTGAATATGGATTTGCTGAATAAATAAATAAATACACAAAAGAAAATACTAAGGAAAAGAAAACAAAAAACACAAATATAAGGGTTATCATTCCACACAATATTATTCTAATGATTAATTGATTCTCTTATATATGTGTAATAAATTAGTTTGCTAACCTGGAACACGAAGTTATGCAAAAGCCTCTTCCGATGGTCAGATGCAAACACCCAAAATAACCCAATTAATCATATGTCTATGTTAACCAAGTTACCTGAATTCATTAAGTTCAAGTTCCAATTATGGCTACCCCCGCCCGACAGGTATATTCATATCCTGTAAGGAAATTTACCTAAGAGACTTTTACCCCAAGGTGAGATCGTGAGCTATTGAATCTATTGAATCTAAGGCTGAAACCTAAAATCCCATTTCCAAGTTCATTTTAAGTTTACCACATCAATCTTATTGGTGATCAGGAAACAAGAAGCATTAAGCTTAAGATTAAATAAAAAACCAAAGCATTAAACATAATATAATTTAATCAATTATTAAGCATGCAAATATTGTGTTTCATCACTTACCTAGAATAAAAATAAAATGCTGGGGGTTAGGAGATCCACTTTTACTATTTCTAATTTAGAAATCTCTCTTATTATAATATAGAAAATATCAGTGATATTACCAACCGACCATATAGGCGGTATCCTGATTAAGTCAGATTTTCAATTAAGTCCAACCGACCATAAATGCGGTGTTATTATTTGTCCATAAAATAGCCATATATGCGGTAATCATCTGTCACATAAAGACCAGTCATATAGGCGGTGTCACATTATGTCAAATAAATAAAACCAGCCATTAAGGCGGTATAACCTTTAGTCCATTAAATTATAATTTCCATATTATAATTAAAGGAGATCAATCTAAACTATAATAATAAAAGCTTCACCCTTCCCCCAGCGAAAATTAACTACTAAACATAAAAGAAAGTAAAAAACACACAAACTAATATTACTAAAAATAAAAATAAAAATACATTACAAAACTACTAAATAAAACACACAAGATACAATCTTTAATTCCTTATCAAGAAACCAAGGAAAGTATGAGAATTACAAATGAAATGGCTTGGTATTTATAGGCAAATCTAAAGGCTTCCACCAATTTTGTTGAGTTCTAATATAGGTCCCGAGAATCATCCAAAACAAGCATAAAATCGCATGAACACATCAAGGAATAATGGCGGAAACAAATACTCACAATGATTGGTTTGAGATGCAAAGAACACAAGTCTTTTTCTTGTTTCATCATGCTCGGTTTTCCCCTTTTTGAACTGCTGTTGGGCGCATTTTTGGGCTGTGAAAATCCTCCATTTTCGGCCATTGAAGACCTCCATTAAAGCTCCAAGCTTTGATATTCCAAGCTCACAAAATCACTTCCCTATCACCTTTGTATTCCTCCATGAGTGTGCTAGCACTTAGATCTTGCTACAAGATCAAAAGCTTCTCCATTTCGTGTGTGAAAACCAGAAAAATGGAGATGAAAATCGGTCACCATGACCGTGAGAAGAGAGAAGGTTTTTGGCTCCATTTTGCCTAAAACCGTATGCATTGCAAGAGAGAGAGAGAAACTTTTCATTTTGTTTTATATATATTTACCAAGTAAATAATAAATAAAACATATATTACTTTTAATACAAAAGTCAAAAAGCAAGAAATAAATAATGTTATATTTCATTTCAAGCTTTTAAAAGCTTTTCACCAACTCAAATAAACTATTCACATCAAATCCATCCACTTTAATAAAGTGACAACATGTCATGTCACATCACTCAAAGTGACAAGTGACTTGACGATTGTGTAGGAGTTTTTAGGGGCTAAATCCGATAACGCAGCGGAAGCGGTGGAAAATCATATTTTCCGATTTCAAAACTTTTTCTCGGATTAATTAAATAAACATATTTATTAATATTCCAATAATCAAATTATGAAATAAAATTCAATAAATCATATTTAGGTGAATTTACCAAATTACCCTTACTCTGGTATTTTGTCCATTTTAGTCCGAAATTGATCTAATCAATTTTGAATGATTCTAAATCATTTCTAAGATGAACTTAGCATGTTCAAAACATCAAAACACCAAAAGCAACCAAATCCCCAAATTTTATCATCCTTGGCCGAATGCTCCCAATGGTGGGCATTTTGTGCCTTTTGTCATTTCATGCTCAAAACACATCTAAATGTAATCCAATCAACATGAAACTTTATATGCATCATATACACATCAAAATACACAACATATATGAAAAGCCCCAAATTTGGAATTGGTCATGAACCTAATTTTTCAATTTCATCAAATTGGACAAATTAGACCAAATTGGTTAAATACAACACTTCAATCATCTTTCTTCCATCCAATCAAAGTCTCAACACAATGAAACAACTCAAGATCAAATCTAGGTCATCTAAGAGTGGGTCAACAACTCTAGATTAGCAACAAGGTTTCCAAAAACATAAAAGAACACTTATTACTACAATAGCCATAAGCTTCCTTCATCATACATGCTCAACACTTTCACCAAACTTTTATCCATCAAAAACACAAAGAATAAAGAATAGAAAAACTCAAGAACATCACAAGATGTTGCCCACAACAAGAGGAACAAATTACTCTCTAATGGAAGGTTGGAAATACTTACTATTTTCCAAGCTTTTCTTGATTTTTCTTTCTTTTCTCTCTAGCATTCTTTGCCTCCTTTAATGGAGTTATGGTTAAAGTGTGTTAGGTTAAAAGTAAATGAAATGAAAAAAAATATATACAAGCTTGGAAAAAGCCTTGGCCGAAATTGGTAAGGCAAATTACAAGAATATTAATTTCATTTCATTTGTCTTCATTTGTTCAACTTGGTTAAATATCTAAAACAACTTTAAAGATATTTAATTTAGTCAACAAATGCAACTTAGAAAAAATATAACTCTTATATTTTAAAGTGTCATGGCCGAAATTAATGAAAAATAAAGGAAAAAGATATTTTCATTTCCAAACAATTTTGAACAAATATCTTAAGAAGTCAAAATCAATTTGACAACCTTTTCCTTTAATGTATAAGTCAACAATTGCAACTTATAATCATTTCCTAACTTTATCATTTGGTGATATATTTATATTTTAATTATATTAATCATTTAACAATTAAATAATTAAATAATTAATTAAATACAAATATATCAAATATATGTATTATATTTACTTTAAATATCTCAAATACATATATTAATGATATATGTCAAATACCTTTATTTGACTATTTATTAATGTGTATTTAATAATATCATATATTAAATACAAATACACATTAATTAGGAAATGACGGTTCGACTCGTTCGAATGTATTTTTCGTTTAACGATTAAACGATTTATAAATAATCATCATTATTCATAAATGTCGCTCTAGTGCTCTACGAGTATGTTTCATTATTGAGACTCTCTAGATTCAGGTATATCCGTCACGAAATCCAATTTCATGTCCATAATCTATCCACCCGTAGATTATGACGATCACGGATAAACTAGCTGAATCATACAGGTCGAGGTCATTGCATACGTATAATCCCTCCGTCACAGGTATCCAGATAATCCCAGAGATATAGATGTGAACGTCAAATCTCTATAGGTATTATCTCGTCGACGAATCTATTAGCAATCTTTAAATAACACTCGGAACTTACTTCCGATGTATACTGTGGCCACAGATTTAACAGACTGCTAATAATATATGGACTACCTATGCTCTGTACACAGAACTGACGGATCCTATCTTGACACACACAGGATATCCTGAGGATCGATCCACACCCAACGAACAGGCGGAGGTCTGATCTAAATAGATCGGTGACGTGACTGCCATCTAAGTGTGGAGGATGTCTCATACATCCACAATGGTGTCTCAAGTCGAAGGACCACTATCCTACTCAACCCGAGAAGATTCTTATTGACGTTGGCGTACCATCCATTAAGAATCTTCGGTGAGCCGTTCAGTGTTTATCCAATATAAACACCTACACGTCTATACGAGTCTCCATAGACTCATGTTTCATTGGGATAAACCATCGGACCAAGTCTCGATATACGACATGTACTGGTCTCAACGGATTTGACTAACCGACCCGTGTTAGCAAATCTTGACCAGGAACTATGTTTGATAATAATCATATAGCAGTGACACTTCCCAATGTCAATTACAAACTAACTTTGTAACTGTGTACTGCATTATATATTATCGGGCCTTTGTCTAATATATACATATCACTAAACCACATTTAGTTTCAATCTAATCGTAATCAGATCGAATACGTATATAAGAACAAGAGGTGCAACCATAAATAAGTAATATTATGGAATAAGGGGATGTTCGTATTCATGAATCAGACATAAATATGGTCCGGATTGGCGCTCTGAGCACCAACCCCAACAGATTGATGCGACTAGCGATTTGACGCTTGATGTGACTTGCGTGCCGCACTCGAATTCGAAATGCAAATGCGCTCGCAATCACTCTCGGGCTCGGGTTCGTTAATTCCAAATTAACGAATTTTCCGTCGCGTCGTAATTAAATGATTATGCCTAGCGAATTCATTATTCACGTCGCTAACGAATTGATTCTAAATTAATTCGTTTGCCCGAATTAAAATCCAATTTCAATTCCGCGTCGAAATCTAATTTCAATTAATATATCGAATATATTAATTTATCGATTAATTCCAAATTAATCGTTCTCTCTCTTTAACGATATTTTATCCGAGATAAAATATCTCCGTAATTAATCCCAGATTAATTTTCTCTCTCATCGAATTAATCCCAGATTAATTAAAGTGCGAGTCATACGTCATCGGTGAATCTTCAGGAACCGACCCATGAGATCTCCGGATATGTTGGCAGTAAATACGGTTATCGGACTATCCGAACACGTAAGTACCTCGTACTACGTTTGTACTGATTTACAAGACAAGGTTGGCTTCTAGCAAAGCGCCATGCCTACCCAATTCTCCAGAAATATTCTTACAGGAATATATAGATCTGTATCAAGCGTAGTATACCGTAGTATTGTGTATATCGGCCCAGTATCGGATAGTCACGTGCTAGGGCTGGGGCTGGATAAGTGTTTGCCCCGTCCGAAGCACATGTCGGATGTCTGGTAACTAGTCTCTATAATCAGATATTCATGACCTGGTCATAATATCATGATTGGATGCGCATCACTCAAGAGCACTAGTACCGTATCCTGCGTGACATCATCTCCACTATGACTGAAGTGATACTTCCGTCTTGACATCACACCCAATACACTACGACTCTCTGATAAACCCAGAAGTGGTGTACGCAGAACCGGTTAAAGCCCTGTACCACCAAGACCAAAGTCTACCGATTATCGTAAGTATTAGCGGTGCAAGTCTCAGGTTAAGACCAAATACACCTACCCTGATGTCGGACTCCCATAGACACATAGTCATAATACCAATGGGATTCCGAGGGGTCTATCCAGAGCGAAGCTATTTCCCGTACCATCGGTGAAACACAACCTCCTATCGCACTTGCATAAGTATCCAATACTTAAATATATGAGAACTATGTCGTTGTGCCCTCACAACGCGCACAAGTGCAATACTAGCCTATTCCGCATTATCGATGTCCTGTCTCGATAATACTACGACTAGGGATATTTAATGATTTATCCTACGTGGACTGATACTGTCTCATATCATTCTCCGTCCAGGAACAAATCATAGGGACCTCTCATCATTTATATATCTAAGGTGATCTAATCACAAATGATAAGAGTGCAATCTCCTTTGTCACATAGTTAATTTGTACAACAACACCATGATCTGTACAAATAGTGACGCTATGGGTCATATTATCCAACAAATTTATCCACCTATTGCTCCACCAAACATGGCACCAAACATGGCACCAACCATGGCATCAAACATGGCACCAAACATGGCACCAAACATGGCACCAAATCCTCCACTAAACATGCAAGCCTGTTTGGTGGAAGTTTGACATTTTTTATTTTTTTATTTTATTATTTTTTTATTTTGAAAATGACTTGAATAATTACACATAACACATTTACGAATATTTTATCAATTTCGGTCATGGAAACTTCAGAATTCAAAATTATTACGAACTTCAAAGTTATAGATCGTTGAGTCTTCTTTAATTTGGAACTTGAATCACCTCAATCTGATATCAAAGTAAACAATTATGGCCAAAATACGACAATTGCGCAAAGTTGAAATTTCCTAAATTGTACTTTGTTAGATCGCAATTTCAAGTTTCCAACCTCCAAAATCAGTATGTCAAGTCCAGTTTTTTCCATTATTTGTTCCATATTTCATCCTGAATGATTCAATTGAGTCCCGATTTTATTTTATCTATAAAATAAACTAAAAAACATCAAAACGTTCATAAAACTCGAGAAACTATACAAAATATTAAGTAAAATGGGCGGTAAATAGTGATATATTTCTCTCCATTCTCGGAGTTCTTCTCCTGGCTATCTTGACCTTGGTTCAGCATCTAAGAAACAAAAGACGCGATTTGTAATCACTTGACTCTATTCTTTCCCGATTAGCTGGGATTTATGCAATCTATGAACATCTTGAACATTTACTTCAATAAAGACGCTTGTATTACTTCTCAGTACATGTGTAGGAATTAAACTGCATTGCAAGGGTACCTTTGTCGCTAATTGTTCCTCACGAATTTTACAATTAGCCATTTTCTTGCTCACTCATGCTGTATATTTTGCTTGGGCTGTCTTTTGCGGATTTTCAACCCAACGAGCCTTTTTTATGCAAAGTATTGCTTCAGCCTGTCCACGTTGATGGGCTCGGTGAACTCGTTTCCTTCCAAATCTGACAGTCTCACTGCCCCATTCCCCATCACCATTTTGACTAGCTAAGGTTCTTCCCAATTGGGCCTGAACTTTCCCCTTGGGTCCATCATCAATGGCTTCGACTACTTGAGCACTAGATCGCCTTCTCTGATCTTAGTGGGGCACACCTTCTTATTGAATGCCCGGGCCAACCTTTTCTGGTATAGCTGTATGTGGTACAAGGCCTTTATACTTTTCTCATCCAGTAGTGCTAGCTATTCGAACCTCTGCGAGGCCTATTCTTGCTCAAATAATTCTGCCTCTGCGAGTACCCGCATTGACTATATCTCTATTTCCATTGGTAACGCTGCCTCCATTCCGTAAACCAAAACATACGGTGTGGCTCCCGTTGCTGTTCTCACTAAAGTTCTATATCCCCATATGGCATACGGTATTTTGTCACCCCAATCTTTATAGCTTTCCGTCATCTTAGCTAGTATTTTCTTTATGGTTTTGTTGGACGCCTCTACTGCCTCATTAGCATGTGGCCTGTAAGGTGATGATTTGAGATGCCCTATCCCATACTTCTGTAACATCGCCTTTGTTTCTCCCTAAAATTGGACCCCATTATCCGTCACTACGTGATGTGGAATTTTGTAGCGACATACTATATTACGGGCTATGAACTTGGCCATCTGCTTTGCCGTAACATTACGGAATGACTCGACTTCTACCCACTTCAGAAAATAGTCTACTGCAACTACTATGAAGTGGTATCCATTCGACACATGTGGCCTGATTTCTCCAATCATGTAAATACCCCATACTGAGAAAGGTCGTGGTTCTGACAGTCCGTGCAGTTTCGTACTTGGTAGATGGTTCAAGTTGCCGTGTACCTGGCAATCGTGGCAGTGCTTCACTAGCTTTGCGCAGTCAGCTTCTATGGTTTACCAGTAGAATCCCTACCTCACTATCTTGCGAGACAAATTCAATCCGTTCATGTGCGGTCCATATACTCCAGTGTGCACCTCTTCCATCACCTTCTGAGCCTATTCTTTTCTTAAACATTTCAGTTGGATACCGTTGGCTTGTCTCTTTTACAGCTCTCCCCTTAAACTCACATATTGGGAGGCCAATTTCTGAATGGCTATTCTGTCTTTCTTACTGGCTCCTTCTAAGAATTATCTACGCTCTATATACTGCAGAATGTCATAGTACCACGGCTTCCTATCGTCAATTTCTACTTCCAAGATTCTCACTATCTCATAACTAGGTCTACTAGCTGTTGTCAGCACAAGGGGCCTCATTACCAGTTTTTTCGGGTTTTCCCAAGTTGTGGCTAGGGTGGCTAATGCATCCGCCATTTGGCTCTCTTCTCGTGGAAAGTACTGGAATTTACAGTCGGGTATAGCTTGTGCCAACTCCCTGAGATGGAGTAAGTATGGTCTCAACCGGTCCTCCTTCAATTCCCATTCCCCTCGCATCTATCTAACTACCAACATCGAGTCTCCATAAACTTCTACATCCTTAGCTCCTAGGGCTATTAGTGCTTTCAATCCAAAGGCACATGCTTCATATTCGGCCATGCTGTTGGTTACTCTGACATCAACCTTTTGGCCATAGGTAGGGTTTCTCCTTCGGGAGTTACTATCACAATTCCTATTCCAGCTCCTTTGTAATTCACCGCCCCATCAAAATGCATTTTCCACCCCTAGACCGTTATGGTTTGGACCTCCTCGTCTGGGAATTCAAACTTATATTGATCTCTTTATATGGGTTGTAATGCCAAAAATTCCACTACGACTCTCTCTTTTACTACCTTAGAGGTGAGGTATTCTATATCAACTCCGTCAGTAGCACCAACCATCTGCCCAACTTCCCTACCAATGAAGGTACTGACTGCAAATATTTTAGGGGATTCTCATTTGCTACTACTTGTATCTTGTAGGATTTGAAGTAATGACGCAACTTTTGGGAAGCCCATATCACTGCCAAACGGATCTTTTCCACCTCTTGATAGTGGGCTCCATACGGAAGCATCTTCTTACTGAGGTAGTAGATTGCATGTTCCACCCCTATCTCATCTGCTTGTACCATCATCACCCCCAGCGCTTTGGGTTCTATGGCCAAATACAATACCAAGGGTTTGCCCGACCTTAGGAGTTTCAAGACGGACGGTTTAACCAAGTATTCTTTGATTTTGTCAAAAGCTTCTTGACATTGCCCATTCCAATCCACATGCTGGTCTTTCCTCAATAGCTTAAAGATGGGCTATCATACTAATGTTAGTTTGGCAATGAATCGACTGATATACTGGATTTTCCGAAGAAAAGCTCTAACTTCCTTTCTGTCTTCGGTGCAGGTATCTCAGTAATTGCCTTGATCTTTTCAGGGTCCACTTCTATTCCTCACATCCCTACCGTATGTCCTAATAACTTTCTTGATATTACCCCAAACACACACTTCTTGGGATTTAGTCGGAGGTTGTACTTGTCGACTCCTTAAAGTAACTTCTCTAGTACTTCTATATATCCGACCCTCGTCTTTGACTTGACCATCATGTCATCCATGTTGGAGATTCTAAGGGTCCCAAGGATCACAAATCAAGCATGAACATGTGTGAACAACAATCAAGGAAGTTTCAGAATACTTACATTGAGCGGTTGAGTAACGATTGAGGCAACAAAAATGTTCACTGCCCTCCATGGACTGCTCACGGCAGTGCAGTGGTGTCCTCACTGGTTCGGCCATTTTGAATCAACTTCCAAGCTCCAAGCTTCATCGTGGTGATTCCTGGCTCATGGGTGGACTTCCCTATCACCTTCGCATGTCTCGTAAGTGTGCTAGCACTTGTGATTTTGCCACAAAATCATACTCCAAGTTTCCCTCACTGCTCGGTTTTGGAACAAAACCAGTGAGCTGTATTTGGTGCCCCTTGGGCATGAAGAGAGGAGAGAAAGAGAGATGAGAGAGTTGTATTTGGTTGGTTAAATTTGTGTATCTTATACACTCATTTAAATTTCAAATGAATTTCACTTGAATTTGGCTTTTGAAAGTCAAACCATTAAAGCCCCAACCACTCACATCACTCAATCAATCAAGTTGTCAAGTCACATCTCTCAAAGTGACTTGTGATTTGACGCTTGATGTGACTAGCGATTTGACGCTTGATTTGACGTGCCGCACTCAAATTCGAAATGCGAATGCGCTCGTAAATAATCTCGGGCTCGGGTTCGCTAATTCAAAATTAACGAATTTTCCGTTGCGTCGTAATTAAATGATTACGCCTAGCTAAATCACTATTCACGTCGCGAACGAATTAATTCTAAATTAATTCATTCACCCGAATTAAAATCTAATTTTAATTCCGCATCGAAATCCAATTTCGTTTAATATATCGAATATATTAATTTGCCGATTAATTCCAAATTAATCGTTATCTCTCTTTAATTGATATTTTATCCCAGATAAAATATCTCCACAATTAATCCCAGATTAATTTTCTCTCTCTTCTAATTAATCCCAGATTAATTTATAGTGCGAGTTATACGTCATCGGTGAATCTTTGGGAAGCGACCCATGATATCCCCGGATATGTTGGCAGTAAATTCAGTCGTCGGACTATCCGAACACGTAAGTACCTCGTACTATGTTTTACCGATTTACAAGACAAGGTTGGCCTCTAGCAAAGCGCCATGCCTACCCAATTCTCCGGAAACATCCTTACAGGAATAAAGGATCTGTATCAGCCGTAGTATACTTAGTATTGCGTATTTCTGTCCAGTATCAGGTGATCACATGCGAGGCCTGGGGCTGGTATAGTGTCTGCCCCGTACGAAGCATATATCGGATTACTAGCAACTAGTCTCTTTATAATCGCATAATCATGACCAAGTCATATTATCCCGACAGTTGCAACCTTATATAGAGAACCAGTTCTGTATCCCTGCGCGATCATCAACTACATATGACTGGAGTGACACTTCCTGTCTTGACATCACACCCAACACACTACGATTCTCAATATACCCAGCATTGGCGTACACAGAACCGGTTAAAGCCCTGGACGACCTCAACCAAAGTATATTGATTGTCGCAAGTATTAGTGGTGTAAGTCTCAGGTTAAGACCAAATACACCTACCCTAATTTCGGATTTCCATAGACACATAGTCATACTACCAATGGAATTCCGAGGGGGTCTTATCTAGAGAGAAGCTATTTCCGTACCATCGGTAAAACACAACCTCCTATTACACTTGCATGAGTATCCTATACCTAAATATATGAGAACTATGTCGTTGTGCCCTCACAACGAGCACAAATGTAATACTAGTCTTTTACGCATTCATCGATGTCCAATCTCGATAATGCTCTGAATATGGATGTTTAATAATTTATCCTTCGTGGATTCATACTGTCTCATGTCATTCTCAATCCAGGAACAAATCATAGAGACCTCTCATCATTTATATATTAGGTGATCTAATCACAAATGATAAGAGTGAAATCTCCTTTGTCACATAGTTAATTTTTACAACAACACAGTGATCTGTACAAATAGTGACGCTATGGGTCATAATTGTCCAACAATCCACATATACCTCAATCTCCTTATGCATCAAGTTATGGAATAACGTAGTGGCCATTCGTTGGTAAGTGGCTCCCGCATTCTTGAGTCCAAACGGCATCACCTTGTAACAATATGTACCACACTCAGTGACGAAGACAGTCTTATGTTTGTCTTCTTCAGCCATGAGGACATGATTATATCTTGAGAACCCATCCGTGTGTTAGACATTATGTCCCATAGCGTCACTGTTTGTAAATGATATTGTATTATTGTACAAAATTAACTATGTGATAATGAAATTGCCTTTTGCCGTTTTGTAATATTATTTACTTTGACTTATAAATGGCGAAAGTCCATATGATTAGTACCTGGACTGAGAATGATATGAGACAGTATCAGTCCCCAAAGGTTTAATCATTAAATATCCCTAGTCGTAGTATTATCGAGACTGGACATCGATAATGCGGAATAGACTAGTATTGCGCTTGTGCACGTTGTGAGGGCACGACGGCATAGTTCTCATATATTTAAGTATTGGATACTTATGCAAGTGCGATAGGAGGTGTGTTTTACCGATGGTACGGAAAACAGCTTCGCTCTGGATAGACCCCGCGGAATCCCATTGGTAGTATGTCTGCGTGTCTATGGGAGGCCGCATCAGGGTAGGTGTATATGGTCTTAACCTGAGACTTACATCGCTAGTACTTGCGACAATCGGTAAACTTTAGTTTTGGTGGTGGGGACCTTAACCGGTTCTGTGTACACCTCTTCTGGGTTTATCGAGAATCGTAGTGTACTGGATGTGATGTCAAGATGGAAGTATCGCTTCAGACATATGGAGGTGATGATCACGCAGGACACAGAACTAGTACTCTATAAAAGGTTGCAACCGTCGGGACAATATGACAAGGTCAGGATTGTCCGATTTAAAGAGACTAGTTGCTTGATGTCCGATATATGTTTCGTACGGGGCAGACACATCTCCAGCCCCAGGCCTAGCATGTGACCATCCGATACTGGATCGATTTACGCGATACTACGGTATACTACGCCTGATACAGATCTTATATTCCTATAAGAATATTTCTGGAGAATTGGGTAGGCATGGCGCTTTGCTAGAAGCCAACCTTGTCTTGTGAATCGGTAAAGACGTAGTACGAGGTACGTACGTGTTCGGATTATCCGACGACCGTATTTACTGCCAAAATATCCGGAGATCTCTTGGGTCGCTTCCTGAAGATTCACCTATGATATTTGATTCGAACTTAATTAATCTTGGATTAATTGCGGAGAAACTTTATCTCGGATAAAGTGCCTTATTTAGAGAGAGAGAACGATTAATTTGGAATTAATCGATAAAATTATTATATTCGATATAATAATCGAAATTCGATTTCGACGCGAGATTAAAATTAGATTTTAATTCGGGCATACGAGTTAATTAAGAATTAATTCGTAAGCGACGTAAATAATAATTTCGCTAGGAGCGATTATTTATTTAAATCCGATTTAATTAACGTCGCGACGCTAGCTCGGTATTTCGGAAATATCGAACCCGAACGCGTGAGTGGACGTGGGCCCACTTTCATTGGGAAACGTGTGGGGCCCACATGACACTTGTCATTGATATGGCATTGCATGTTAATAGTGTATAAAACACTCTAAGGCATTGCATGGAGATAGTGCATTTCACTCAAAAGCATTGCATGGAGTTTGAGTGTTGACACTCTAAGCCATTGCATGGTTTATGTTATAGATTTATTATTAATTTAATAAATTATAACATAAATATAAATTGATTTTTGGTAATACAAAGATTAATTAATCAAGACATTTTCACAAAATTCTCTCTTCTCTCTCAAATTGCCGAGAGCTCCATTGTCAAGGGCAAGGAAGATTTGATCTTCCACTTCTCCATTTTTGCTAGCACAAGCAAGGGATCAAAAGAGGTGATAGGGAAACCTTCAAAGAGCTTGGAATACAAGAGCTTGGAGCTTGAAGTCTTCTTCTTCCTCTTGGCCGAATCCTCCATCACTTGGAGCTTCTACCATTTGATCTTCTACTTCATCACAAGGCATTGTAAGTATGATTCCGCCATACTTCATGTTTAAATATATATTCTTTATAGTATTTCACATGCTTAATCTTTGTTTGGGACATATTATAGAAACCAACAATGGTATCATTGAGCTAGGTTTAAGCATGAAATACTTTAGGTTAAAATTTGGGTAAAATTGATTGAAGCATGTTCTTGTGAAATTTGATGAATGAGTATGCTTATATGTATGTTAAATGACATTATATGAAATCAATTTTATGAAAAATGCATTGGATGATTTTTCCCCAAAATTTCTACCTTGGCCGAATGGGTGTGATAAATTGATTGAAGCATGTTCTTGTGAAATTTGATGAATAAGTATGCTTGCATGTATATAGAATGATATTACATGGAATCAATTTTATGAAAAATGCATTGGATGATTTTTCCCCAATATATACACCTTGGCCGAATGGCATGATGAAATTGATATAAGCATGTTCTTATGAAATTTGATTAATAAGTATGCTTGCATGTGTATAACATGATGTTATATGGAATCAATTTCATGAAAAATGCATTGGATGATTTTTCCCCAAATCCATGCCTTGGCCGAATGTATTACTACTTGGAGTGGTTTGATATTTTTGTGTATAAGATCATTGGATGACTTAGAACGTGTATGAGACGTAGATTAGTAATTCAATCGGATTGAAATACAAATCGATACACAAAAACTCACCTTGGCCGAATACATAAGACATGTAATGGAGTTGATTTTTTGTTAAAATTAATGTTGGACATTTATTTTGAACAATACATGATTAATAAATTAAATGGGTATTATTGGAATATTTGGTTTAATATGTTAATCTTGATATTACACTTTAATTAATTGGATTTTAATGTTTGGAATATTAAAATTTAATTAATGGGCTTAATTGGTTAATTGGGCTTTTAATATTGTATTTGGGCATAATGGGCTTGGTTGGACCAAGTAGATTTGGGCCAAATGGATTGGATCCAATTTGGGCCTAAATCACTCCATTAAGTCCAAATAATATATGGGCTTTAATAATTTAATTGGGCCTTATGGGCTTGAAATTGGTTTTATGGCACTTAAGGGTGATTCCTTATTTGGGCTTGGTAATTGGGTATGACCCACATTGACCAAAGCCCAAGCCTTAATAAATCAATTGAAAGCCCATTTGACTCGAATTAAATTAAACATTGGATGTTAGTTGGGCTTTGAGACCCAATAGAATTGGATTTAGAATCTAAGTCTTTAAAGCACATTAAAGTGTAAACATTTAATTTGGAATTAAATAATTGAATTTAGTATTGAATACGAATTAAATAAGATTTAATAAGTAGTTCGATATAATTCGCGAATTCGTACCTTGTGTACTTATTCTCAATCGAGTTGGACTCGCGCAAAATCAAACCGTTGTTTGAACATTGGATGATCACTTTAACAAAGACTAATTAATTGGATTAGATTGGTTGTAAAAGCATGTCTTGTTTGAATATATATGTATGTGATGAATGAATAGTGTATATCGGATGGATATTAGAAGGGAAAGGGTAATTTTAGAAATTATTGTAAATTTGGAATTTATAAATTGGACCTGCGTGTCCAGCCTTATCTCTTTATCTCTTTGTATTCTCTTCTCACCTAATTCCCCTCAATGTAAATGAGGTTTCTCTTATTGTATTATGTAATTGGGTAGAAGTAGAATAGTGCTAACGGGGAGAGGAAAGGGAGTGATTTGTTCTAGGAACAAGTTGTTTATATATCCATCCGCATATCACTATTATTTTACTTTACGCGCTTTATGATGTTTTAGAAGCATGCTTAAGGGTGTATGATGATGAGACCTAACAAAGATAAATAAATTGGTTGCCAATTACGCAAAAATCCCTCAAACAATATTAAGCGATTTTCCTTCCGTTGAATGATTCTTTCTCAAGATCCGAAATTGGCATTGGTTTGTTGGCCAAAGTCAAGACCTTTGTCAATTGAGGATGTGTTTGAATCATGAGAATTTTGTTCCACATCGGTGTCCTGTCCAAGTTGTGATTTGTTGGCCAAAGTCAAGATCACTTCTTGTCCATCGACATTGATTACGAAATTTTCCTTGTCAATGGGTCCCGCTTAACTGGAATCATTAGGTTTGTTGTGCCAAAGCCAAGGCTTAGTTGATTCAGAGGAAATGGTTAGGAAAATGTATTAGATACATTGACATATGTATTAGATATATATTTCGGACTTGGATGTCCACCTACCGGATCTAGGAATTGGATGGGATCCAATTGATCTTCGAGATCTACCTAGTTAAATATCATACAACTTGTTGGCCAAAGTCAAGGTTGTGTGTTATTTAACGGGATCCTAGCCCACTAGGAAATTAGATTTCCCGAGTTGTCTACAGAGGGTTAGAAACTTGAAGAAAATAGTGGGAGGCTATTATTGAATTTGCAATTTCATTCAGATAATTAGCCTTACGCGTCTTTCAAAATTATTTCGTCAATATTTTAAATAATTAGTTGGACTAATACATTGTTATTTTTTATATGTAACAGTTTGACTGTACCCATAACATCGTTGACTTTATAGTTGGACTATAGTTGTCAAGATGACTGGCAAAGGTAATATCCGCGACATAATCATGGGCGATAATGTCTTCAAAGGGACAAACTTTGCCGACTGGGAAATGAACCTCAAGATAGTGCTTGGGGCTGAGAGGATACTGTATACTATTCAGAGACCTCTCCCGCCTAAACCCACTGAGCCACTGGAGCTAGAGTTATGGAAAACTCATAGTGATGATTGTGACCAAGCTCAGTCAGTTATGCTAGCTGCAATGACTCAGCATTTCAGACGCCAGAATAGGGACTTGGATCCCTATAACATGATGGCAAGATTGCGTGATCTTCACCGCACCAATAAGCGGATGAAGAGGTACGAGCTAGTAAGGAAACTCTTCCGCTCCCGGATGACAGATGGCGCATCAGTTGAAGCCCATGGGGCTCAAATGATTGCCGATATTGATGAGTTGGCCAATATGGGAATAGTCTTGGAGGCTGATCTGACTATAGATATGATCTTGCAGTCACTTCCCGATACTTGGAAACAAATCATAGTCAACTACAAGTTGATGGATACTGACGACACTCTAGGAGAGTTGTTGTCTGTGCTGAAGGAGTCCGAAAAGGAACTCCTAAAGGGGAGCAAGCGCGAGGCGCATTTAGCATTGACCTCTCATGCGCCAAAGGGTGGCCCCAAGGCAATTGGAGGTGCAAGGAAGAAGAAGTTCAAGAAGAAGGGTAAAGGCAAGTTGACAGTGGCTTCTAGGAAGCCAAAGGACAAATCTCGCGACATCTGCCTCAACTGCGGCAAGAGGGGTCACTGGAAACGTGACTGCCGAATGAGCATTGTGCAGAGGGAGGATATCAAGGCTGGCAAGGCCATTGCCTCTGGTATGTTTGTTATTGAGATAAATATGAATACTTCTAGTTTTAAAAATTGGATTTTTGATTCTGGTTGTGGTGCTCATATTTGTACTGATGTGCAGGATCTGCATGATAGCAGGGTGCTGGCATCAGGGGAGATGGATCTACGGGTCGGAACGGAAAGGAACACCAGTTGCTGTTTTGGCCGTAGGCACTTTTGTTTTAGTACTGCCCTCAGGGCATGAACTTAAACTTTTGAACTGTTATTTTGTCCTAGTTTAACTAGGAATATTATATCTGTATCCTTGTTGACCCAGCAGGGTTACACTTTTGTATTCAGGAACACAGGGTGTTATTTATATAAAAATGATGCAGAAATTTGCACAGCTGTTGCAAATAACGGTCTTTATATTTTGAATATAAATGAATCTCCTAAAATGACAAACAAAAGGCTCAAAAGGAGTAATCTAAAAGATGAAGCTTATATGTGGCATTGTCGTCTGGGACACATCAACAAGACTCGCATATCCACACTTTCAAAGAGTGGGTACTTGGACGAATTTGATCCCAATTCATATGACGTCTGCGAATCTTGTCTTTTAGGCAAAATGCCTAAACCACCTTTTAGCGGTAAAGGTGAACGTGCCACAGAACTGTTAGCTCTCGTTCATACTGACGTATGCGGGCCCATGTCTAGCCAGGCTAGAGGTGGATTTCACTACTTCGTAACCTTTACAGATGATGCATCTCGTTACGGTTATGTGTATCTTATGAGACACAAGTCGGAAACTTTTGAGAAATTCAAAGAGTTTCGACACGAAGTGGAGAAACAAACAGGGAAGAATATTAAGACATTACGGTCAGACCGTGGTGGCGAATACTTAAGTTATGAGTTTCAAGATTACTTGAAAGAATATGGTATTCTTTCACAGTGGACTCCTCCTGGAACACCGCAATTAAACGGTGTGTCCGAACGGAGAAACCGCACCTTGTTGGACATGGTGAGGTCAATGATGAGTCGCACTGAGCTACCAATATCCTTCTGGGGATACGCATTAAACAGTGCTATACTTATTTTGAATAAGGTACCGTCGAAGTCTGTTGAACAGACTCCATATGAAATATGGACAGGAAGGAAACCGGGTTTCTCTTTCCTGAAGATTTGGGGATGCTGGGCATATGTTAAACGTTTGGAAGGTACCAAACTTGAACCCAAATCTGATAAATGCCTTTTCGTTGGATATCCTAGGGAAACCAAAGGATATTACTTCTATCACCCACAAGAGAACAGAGTATTTGTTGCTCTACATGCGGTTTTCCTTGAGAAGGAATTCCTAAATGCAAGTGGTAGTGGGAGGAAAGTAGAACTCGATGAAGATCGTAGTGATACTGTTCCTGCAATGAATCAACGACGGAACAAGAACAGACCATCCGGGATGAGTCTGTACCACAAACTTCACATACACAAGGACCGCGTAGGTCGGAGAGAGTCAGAACAGTACCTGAGAGGTATGGGTTCCTGATCTCACCTCATATAGATATTAATCTTATTGAGGATAATGAGCCGGCTACGTATGAGGAAGCGATACAAAATATCGATTCCGCTTTATGGCAAGAGGCCATGAAGTCCGAGATGGATTCCATGTACGCCAACCAAGTTTGGACACTGGTTGATGCACCAGAAGGCGTAAAGCCTATTGGATGCAGATGGATCTTCAAGAAGAAGACCGACATGGATGGCAACGTACAAACGTACAAAGCTAGGCTTGTAGCGAAGGGGTATCGTCAACAATACGGTATTGATTATGACGAGACCTTCTCACCCGTTGCCATGATTAAATCCATTCGGATAATGCTTGCAATAGCTGCATATTTCGACTTCGAGATATGGCAGATGGACGTTAAAACCGCTTTCCTTAACGGAAACCTTTTGGAGGATGTTTATATGCAACAGCCTGACGGTTTTATCGTACCTAGACTTGCAAACAAGGTTTGTAAGTTAAATCGATCCATTTATGGATTGAAGCAAGCATCACGGTCATGGAATCAGCGTTTTGATGAGATCATAAAGGAATATGATTTCGTGCAAAACGCAGATGACCCTTGTGTATACAAGAAGGTTAGTGGGAGAGCACTTACTTTTATTGTCCTTTATGTCGACGACGTATTGCTTATAGGCAATGACATTCCCATGCTAACGTCGGTGAAAGCTTGGCTTTCATTAAAATTCTCCATGAAAGATCTGGGAGAAGCAGCCTTTATTCTTGGAATAAAGATCTACAGGGATAGATCTAGAAAGCTGCTTGGACTCTCCCAGAGTACATACATTGATAAAGTGTTGAAGAGATTCAACATGGAACAATCCAAGAGGGGATTGGTTCCAATGGTACGAGGTACCTCTCTGTCTAAAGACATGTGTCCTAAGACTCAGGAAGAGAGAGACCACATGAGTCGGATACCGTTCGCCTCGGCAGTCGGATCGATCATGTATGCCATGATATGTACACGACCTGATGTCTCATATGCTTTGAGCATGTGCAGTCGCTATCAGGCCGATCCAGGTGAAGGTCACTGGATAGCAGTTAAGAATATCCTTAAGTATCTTAAACGAACTAAGGATGCTTTCTTAATTTATGGAGGTGGAGAACTTGCGGTATCTGGGTATACCGATGCAAGTTTCCAAACCGACAAGGATGACTACAAGTCGCAATCCGGGTACATTTTTTGCTTGAATAACGGAGCAGTGAGCTGGAAATCTTCCAAGCAAGATACTGTTGCCGATTCAACAACAGAAGCGGAGTACATCGCTGCATCTGAAGCAGCAAAGGAGGCAGTTTGGATCCGAAAGTTCCTAATCGGATTAGGAGTAGTTCCGTTAGCAGCTGAGCCCGTTCCATTGTATTGTGACAATAACGGGGCTATAGCACAGGCTAAGGAACCAAGGTCTCATCAACGGTCCAAGCATGTTCTTCGACGTTATCATCTGATTCGGGAGATTATACATCGTGGCGATGTAAAAGTCGAGAAGGTCACATCAGATGACAACATTGCAGATCCGCTGACGAAAGCTGTTCTACAGCAAGTTTTTGAACGACACATACATAGTTCGGGTATTAGATGCTTGAGTGACTGGCTATAGGCCAAGTGGGAGATTGTTAGACATTATGTCCCATAGCGTCACTGTTTGTAAATGATATTGTATTATTGTACAAAATTAACTATGTGATAATGAAATTGCCTTTTGCCGTTTTGTAATATTATTTACTTTGACTTATAAATGGCGAAAGTCCATATGATTAGTACCTGGACTGAGAATGATATGAGACAGTATCAGTCCCCAAAGGTTTAATCATTAAATATCCCTAGTCGTAGTATTATCGAGACTGGACATCGATAATGCGGAATAGACTAGTATTGCGCTTGTGCACGTTGTGAGGGCACGACGGCATAGTTCTCATATATTTAAGTATTGGATACTACTATGCAAGTGCGATAGGAGGTTGTGTGTTTTACCGATGGTACGGAAAACAGCTTCGCTCTGGATACCCCGCGGAATCCCATTGGTAGTATGTCTGCGTGTCTATGGGAGGCCGCATCAGGGTAGGTGTATATGGTCTTAACCTGAGACTTACATCGCTAGTACTTGCGACAATCGGTAAACTTAGTTTTGGTGGTTGGGGACCTTAACCGGTTCTGTGTACACCTCTTCTGGGTTTATCGAGAATCGTAGTGTACTGGATGTGATGTCAAGATGGAAGTATCGCTTCAGACATATGGAGGTGATGATCACGCAGGACACAGAACTAGTACTCTATAAAAGGTTGCAACCGTCGGGACAATATGACAAGGTCAGGATTGTCCGATTTAAAGAGACTAGTTGCTTGATGTCCGATATATGTTTCGTACGGCGGCAGACACATCTCCAGCCCCAGGCCTAGCATGTGACCATCCGATACTGGATCGATTTACGCGATACTACGGTATACTACGCCTGATACAGATCTTATATTCCTATAAGAATATTTCTGGAGAATTGGGTAGGCATGGCGCTTTGCTAGAAGCCAACCTTGTCTTGTGAATCGGTAAAGACGTAGTACGAGGTACGTACGTGTTCGGATTATCCGACGACCGTATTTACTGCCAAAATATCCGGAGATCTCTTGGGTCGCTTCCTGAAGATTCACCTATGATATTTGATTCGAACTTAATTAATCTTGGATTAATTGCGGAGAAACTTTATCTCGGATAAAGTGCCTTATTTAGAGAGAGAGAACGATTAATTGGAATTAATCGATAAAATTATTATATTCGATATAATAATCGAAATTCGATTTCGACGCGAGATTAAAATTAGATTTTAATTCGGGCATACGAGTTAATTAAGAATTAATTCGTAAGCGACGTAAATAATAATTTCGCTAGGAGCGATTATTTATTTAAATCCGATTTAATTAACGTCGCGCGCTAGCTCGGTATTTCGGAAATATCGAACCCGAACGCGTGAGTGGACGTGGGCCCACTTTCATTGGGAAACGTGTGGGGCCCACATGACACTTGTCATTGATATGGCATTGCATGTTAATAGTGTATAAAACACTCTAAGGCATTGCATGGAGATAGTGTGCATTTCACTCAAAAGCATTGCATGGAGTTTGAGTGTTGGACACTCTAAGCCATTGCATGGTTTATGTTATAGATTTATTATTAATTTAATAAATTATAACATAAATATAAATTGATTTTTGGTAATACAAAGATTAATTAATCAAGACATTTTCACAAAATTCTCTCTTCTCTCTCAAATGCCGAGAGCTCCATTGTCAAGGGCAAGGAAGATTTGATCTTCCACTTCTCCATTTTTGCTAGCACAAGCAAGGGATCAAAAGAGGTGATAGGGAAACCTTCAAAGAGCTTGGAATACAGAGCTTGGAGCTTGAAGTCTTCTTCTTCTCTTGGCCGAATCCTCCATCACTTGGAGCTTCTACCATTTGATCTTCTACTTCATCACAAGCCATTGTAAGTATGATTCCGCCATACTTCATGTTTAAATATATATTCTTTATAGTATTTCACATGCTTAATCTTTGTTTGGGACATATTATAGAAACCAAAACACGTGAACGAGTACATAGCGGATAAAGTTACGCTATCGACCAACACATCTATTTGAGGTAGGGGAAAAATCATCATTGGGCAAGCTTTGTTGAGGTCCCTATAATCCACACATATTCTGACCTTTCCATCCTTCTTCGTACGACCATCATGTTGGATAACCAATCGGGGTACTTCACCGCCTCTAAGAACCCGAAATCTATCTGCTTCTTGACTTCTTCCTAACCTTTTCAAACCCATTCTGGCCTCATTCTTCGGAGCTTTGTTTTACTGGCCTCATGTTCGGATTAGTTGTACTGTGCTGGCAATACTCATGTCCACTCCTGGCATGTCTTCATAGGACCAAGCGATACTTTTAATTATTTATTAATATTCTCTCTCTTTTTTTTCCGCTCATCAGAGGTAACCTCACTTGCAATTAAAATTTCCTTGGGGTTTTCACATGTACCAAGATTAAATGCATTTGCCTCTGTTGAGTTAATGTCAAATCTGCTAATGTCATGTATGTTATGATGCAGATTAACCGAAAAAGACTCTAACAAATAAGCAAAATCAATGTCTTTATTATTAATAAATTCAGGATTACAATCAAATAAGTCAGGAAAATAAACATCTTCATCATCTGCAGCCTTGTCTTCTTCAGTGTTCTTGCTTTCCTCGAGCGTCAAATTCTCCAACTGCAGCAGTTCTTCTTACCATTTATCTTCCTTTTTTGTAACTCCCTCTGCCAGTGGTTCTTTACCCATCACATCCTTGAAGATCTCGAATCCTGGTACCATGACGGGTTCGGGCTCTCATTGATATCATGTGGCTTTCCCAAAGTATCCCATCAGTTTCATCCATTTCTTCATGGTCTTCGGCTCATTCCCATCGGATTCATACCCCAATCCTCTATTAGTGGTCTGTCCCTTGAAATCTGGCAGTGCTCCTCTAGAACTCAAACCTGTGCCCGGCTCATATTTCATTTTCTCCATGATTCGGGCCACTTTAGGGTCCACCCATTCTTCAAAGTTTGTTGCCAATTGGAACTTTGTGAGAGGCTGTATGTCTAAAGCTGTTAGGGTTGGTGCTCAAAGTGCCAATCCGGATCGTATTTATGCTCGATTCATAAATACGAGCAATTCTATTTTCCATAATATTACTAATTTAATAGTAGCACCCTTGTCTTTTATACACTTATTCGATCTAATTACGATTAGATATCTGATTATGATTAGATATAAACTAAATCTGGTTTAGTGATACGTGTATATTAGACAAAGACCCTAGGATTTACAATATAGTGCGTAGTTACAACGTAGTTTGTAATTGACATTAGGAAGCGCACTATAAGATGTATATTCTTAAATAAAGTTCCTGGTCAAGATTTTCTAACACGGGTCGGTTAGTAAAATCCATTGAGACCAGTACATGTCATATATCGTGACTTGGTCCGATGGTTTATCCCAATGAATCATGAGTCTCGGGAGACTCATGTAGACATGTAGGTATTTATTTGATAAACACTGAATGACTCACTGAATATTTCCTAATTGATGGTACACCAACGTCAATAGGAATCTTCTCGAGTTGAGCGAGCATAGTGGTCCTTCGACTTGAGATACCACAGTGGGATATATGAGTTATCCTCCACACTTTGATGGCGACACGTCACCGATCTATTTTGATCATACCTCCGCCTATTCATTGGGTATGGACTGCTGCTCATGATATCCAGTGCGTATCAAGATAGGATCTGTCAGTTCTGTGTACAAGGCATAGGCATCCTCACGTGTTTACGATCTAGTAAATCCATGGCCGTGGTATAACTTCGGAAATCAGTTTCGAGTGTTATTTAGAGATCATAAATTGAAAGTCGAATATATTATACCAAACGGATTTGACGTTCCCATCTATATCCCAGATATAATATGGATAGCCTGTGACAAAGGGATTATACGTATGCAATGACCTCAGCTTGCATAGTTTAGCGATATTACCCATGGTCATCATAATCCATGAGTGGGTGGATTATGGACACGAAATTGGATTTCGTGACGGATAAACCTAAACTTAGAGAGTCCCACAATATGAAGTGTACTCGTTGATGGGCAACGCAATATGAATAATACGGATTATTCATAATATTTCATCGGATTAAATGAGTTAATTCGAATCGTTTAATCGGTTAAACGATAACACATGCATCAGGGGATTTTGGCCAATTGTAATTATTGTGTATTTGTATTTGATACATAATATGATTAGATACACATTAATTATTCGTCAAATGAGATTTTGACACATGCCGTAAATATATGTATTTGTTATTTATTGTAAATAAAAATACATATATAATAAAAATTGTTTTAATTGATTATTTGAATATTTAATTGTTAAATATTTAAATGATTAATTAATAAAAAATTTTCATAAATATTATGAAATTTATTTAATTATTATTGGAACACTTGGCATGATTTAATTAAACTATATGTGTGCAAATATGATTTGTTACAATAAAGTTTGATTTTATTAATTGTTTTAATTTTCCCAAATGACCATTTTGCCCCCTTTGGAGTCGGTCATCACCATATTTTTAAAGTAAACATTTTTCTTATCTCTTTCATAACACACCATTGCTGTGAGCTCCTAAAAAGAAATGGTTTTCATTGTTTCTTGATGATTCAAGGATAGAAAAGAAGAAAATCAAAGAAAAAAGGCTTATGAAAACAAGGATTAAAGGTAATTCTTCAACACCCTAAGCTTATAAATTTTGTTTCATGTTTTCTTGATGATCTTATGAGATCCTAGGGTTTCTTCTTTTCATAAAATTTGGGGTTTTTGGTTTTGGTGGATGAATTGGAACTGATGAAGCATGTGTGAAGTAGATTTGGTTAATATTATTATAATATTAGTCCAATTTAATCATTTGATGATGAGTTTCTATTCTAGAGTGTTATGACCACTCTTGTAATGCCTAGTATTGTTCTTGGGTGGTTCATGTGTGGTGACTTTGGATGGTGTTGAGATTAATCTGATTAATGTTGAAAAATTAGATTTAAAGCATGAAATTTGGTAATTTCGATTTCTGGACCAGATCTGAGTAAACTGGAAATTCTGTGATGAATATGATGTCATATGAATGTATTTGATGTGTTTTGGGAGTTGGAATAATTTCCGGAAAGTGTTTCGGAGTTGAAATAAGCGAAAACGGTGAAATACGGCGTTACCAGGTGCCTTTTGTGCCAACCTGGTGATGGCTGTCTAAACAATGAGTTCGTCACTGTTCGGGCAGCCCATGAACTGCCCTAACCCTATTGGGGTTGACCTGGGCCGTCTCCATAAGTTTTGGGTGGTCGGTTCGGTCAAAAACACATTTTGCATCATTTTGCGGAAAAACATTTTTCGTAAAAGTTTCGCGACGTTTTCTTTATATTTATGTCACTATTTGATATCGAATAAATAGGTTTAGGTGAAATATGAATAAATTATTCATATTAGATATTGAAGAATTTATTCAGTAATTTGAAAAAGTTTTAAATTACGATTTCGCCTGAACCACGCTTCCGCCGCGCCCTTCGCCCAAAACCACAACAAAAATGGTATTAGAACAGGTTTGATGCTTTATCCATTACATTATTCATGCTTGATATTTGATATTTAATCCAATTTTAATGTTCACACAGGCATATAATCTACATATGTTTCTTGACTTTTCAGTTCTACGCTAACGGAAATGTGACGCAAATTTAATGGTTAAATTGAGTTATGTTTTTTATAGGTAGAATTGAATTGTTTAGAAAATGATTTAGATTAAAATTCTGCATTTGATGTTGAGTATAGCTTCTTGAGGAAAATCCCCGCTTAGAAATAAGGCTATAAAGTGAAGTGTATTGGATACATATTTCTTGGTCCGTCTTGTCAGTATGGTTTATAGGTATATTTCTATAACTACATCTGAGATCGTGTCAAAGCTATGAGGGTGTAGGTTATGGAATTTTATCCATGCCGGTTGTATATTGGTACTAGACAAATTCAAGTGAAAGTGGAAATCCTGAATGTGCCAAAACTGTTAGGACTACATCGGTAGCTTGAGTTTGTCCATTGACAAGTGAAGCCTTGATACGCCTCCTTGTGAACGTGCCAAAGCTGTCATAACGAGAAACGGTCATGACCAAAATCAGGAGTCACTGGTGAGTGATTGACAATGAGTTGTCTACCTAATGAATATACGTAGGCGAGATCATGCCAAAGCTGTGAGTCGAAATATATTCATGGGATCCTACTCTCACTATGGAGTTTGATTTAATTATCGAATCCAGTTGTCCGTTGGGGATTACGGTATTACAAAAAGTAGTGGGAAACACTGCTGGTTAAAAAATCCATAACTAAAGCAGTGTGTAATTTAATGGAAAATTCTACTTCGTTTTTCTTTTA
This sequence comes from Zanthoxylum bungeanum, assembly GCA_019454045.1. Lineage (NCBI taxonomy): Eukaryota > Viridiplantae > Streptophyta > Magnoliopsida > Sapindales > Rutaceae > Zanthoxylum > Zanthoxylum bungeanum. The sequence goes on from SKCR01023764.1 coordinate 122,816, forward strand.
TTTTATATTGTTTATAGTTTTATACTTCTAATCCATTGCATGCTTATTACTTGAATAGGTTTTTTGACTTTACTTATGTTGCGTAATTCTAGAATAGGTTCTAGAAAGACAGTAGACTTAGATATTATTTGATTAGTTAAAACCATCGGGAACTGTTGTTCCGATTTCCTTATAAATCAAGATGGTTAGTGACTTAGTTACTAAGTCACGATTAGGTAATCTAAATAGATATTTGTTTAGGATATAACTGTCTAGAGATAATAGTTTCTTATGCAGTAAGAATTGACTCGAATTAGTTCATGTTTCGAGATTCCTGACTGCCATTAAGAAAACCCCATTAGTATTTATTTATCTTATAATGACGTTTCTTGTCTTTAGTGACTTTTAGAAGTCACGTGTCTGACATACTTTTCTAATCAATCATTTGCAATTGTTGCGAATAATTGAACGCAAATTATAAAGCTTAAGAAAAGATATGCGTATAGTTGTGTATAGAGAATATCGATTCTCACAATACGATTACTGTAGGTATTTGATACCAGACCTCCCATCTAGTTATTTTAAATAATATTTCATAACTATTTTGATATTTGATATCAGAACTTGTGAATATTGGATAGTTACTTGTTCTGTATAAACAATTGTTACATATTTTAAAACGACTAGTAGTGTCATTAATGAAAAGATAAACATTAAGAAAATGTTCAGTTAACTAAATAACTTAGAACTATGCTTTATGAGTTTATCACATAATCATTAGATGCTTGTTCCTTATGGTAAAGGATGGTCTGATACGAGTTCACACCACATATCTCCATTTAATGAATATTGTATTCAAGATGTGATTAAATCTCATTTAACCAATGATCGTCATTGGACCACAAGATTTATTAGACTAATACATTGGATGTATGTAGTTTAATGAATTAGTAATTTCCTTAGATAGTTTTCTTTACTTCGTAACTTAGTTAATGATTTGTCATGACTTAGTTATGTGTTTCTAATACAAAACATGTTGAACATTTTGAATGGTTCATGAACTTTCGATATGTTTTCTGATGAAACGCGGATAGAATATTTTGAATGGGTTAAATATATTATATTTGAAGTGTTGAAAACTATATTTAAAATTCATCGTGAGTCTTTTAATTGTTCAATGATGTTTGATATGATCAAACATGTAAATTTAAGGCAATTAGTTCTAAAGTTATTTAATGAATATGAATCTTACTCAATATTAAACTTCCACGATTCCATTTTGATGGAATTGGTCAGTGGGAATAATTTAATCTCATTTGATTTGATTCGTTGATATTGAGTGTTACCAAATTAGTTTCAATACTTTTGGGGTTATGCTTCAGTAACACTAATTCATCTCCTTAATTTAGGTTCTTTTTGTTCCTACAGTTACATATATGATATCTATAGTTGAAAATTCAAATCTTGAAAAGTTTGAGATTTGAAACTTTCTTTTGTATAATTGTTATATAATTGAAAGTACTTACGCCTTGGAGGTACAAGTAAAAGTTTATCATTTATTCTATTTAATATAATATTATATTCTATTTGATAGAATATCTTTTCTACGATCCCGAGTGATAAAATTGTTTTGTTACTTGGTGGTTAACATTAGATGTTGACGATTATAGAAAAGACTTGACTTATTGAAGTGAGATGTGAGAGTGATACACTGTAATGGAACTACATAATTAATAAGATGAATTGACCCTTAGTATCTTCTGTATAAGTCCAATAGGATGTCGGAATCATTTACAAAGTATTCGATACTTAATGATTCTGTTGTTTTCTTATTGAAGAAAATTATCCTGTAACTTATAGTGGAAGCAATATTTGATATCAATTCCGGAACTTGCCATTGAACCATAGATATACGATTGTTCATTGCTTACTACGATCGAGTTTAGAACTTGATTAAGCTTTCGGTATGAATCGTTCATAAATTGTGCAAATTATTTGCGCAGCAAAAGCAAAGTGAGCTTGATAAAGGTTTGACCTTTATAGTTTGACAATGAGAAAAGTTATACTCATATATCTATTGTAGATTCTGAGAATACTTGTCTCTAGTCGCACTAATTGAACAGTTAAAGATATGTTGGTTAATATTGATATTAAACTATGTTTGTTGGATAAAGAATGCAAATTGGCATTCTTGAATGTTTTCTTCGAATGAGAGATCCGTTGCAGTTTCTTTGTTTGAAGAGTTCATTCTAGAATGGCCCTAGAGTTTGTATACTACTAAGATCACAGTTTATATTTGATACATAATACGATTAGATACACATTAATTATTTGTCAAAATAGGTTTTGACACATGCCATAAATATATATATATTTGTTATTTATTGTAAATAAAAATACATATATAATAATAATTATATTAATTGATTATTTGAATATTAAATGATTAATTAATAAACTTTTTTCATAAATGTAATAAATTTTTTTTAATTATTATTCACTTGGAATGATTTAATTAAACTATATGTGTGCAAATATGATTTGTTACAATAAAGTTTGATTTGATTAATTGTTTTAATTTTCCCAAATGACCATTTTTCCCCCCTTGGAGTCGGTCATCACCATATTTTTAAAGTAAAAATTTTTCTTATCTCTTTCATAACACACCATTGCCGTGAGCTCCTAAAAACAAATGGGTTTCATTGTTTTTTGATGATTCAAGGAAAGAAAAGAAGAAAATCAAAGAAAAATACTTAGGAAAACAATGATTAAAGGTAATTCTTCAACACCCTAAGCTTAGAAATTTTGTTTCAAGTTTTCTTGATGATTTTATGAGATTCTAGGGTTTCTTCTTTTCATAAAATTTGGGGTTTTTGGATTTGGGGGATAAATTGGAAGTGATGAAGCATGTGTGAAGTAGATTTGGTTAATATTATTGTAATATTAGTCCAATTTAATAATTTGATGATGAGTTGTCATTCTAGAGTGTTATGACCACTCTTTTAATGCCTATAATTGTTCTTGGGTGGTTATGTGTGGTGACTTTGGTTGGTGTTGAGATTAATTTGATTAATGTTGAAAAATTGGATTTAAAGCATGAAATTTTGTAATTTTGATTTCTGGATCAGATCTGAGTAAACTGGAAATTCTGTGATCAATTTGATGTCATGTGAATGTATTGGATGTGTTTTGGGAGTTGGAATAATTTCCGGAAAGTATTTCGGAGTTGAAATAAGGGAAAACGATGAAAAGCGGCGTTAACGGGTGACTTTTGAGCCAACGGGATGACGGCTGTATAAACAGTGAGTTCGTCATTGTTCGGGCAGCCCATGAACTGACCTAACACTATTGGGGCTGACCTGGGCAGTCTCCATAAGTGTCGGGTGGTCGGTTCAGTCAAAAATGCATTTTACGTCATTTTGCGGAAAAATATTTTCCGTAAAAGTTTCTCGACGTTTTCGTTATATTTATGACTCTATTTGATATCGAATAAATAGGTTTAGGTGAAATATGAATAAATTATTCATATTAGATATTGAATAATTTAGTCGGTAATTTGAAAAAGTTTTAAATTACGATTTCACCCAAATCGCGCTTATGTTGCCCCCTTCACCCAAAACCCCAACAAAAGTAGCCACAACATTGTCTACTTCAGCCCTGATGGTGACGACTTCCCCTCTATGGGGGAACTTAATAACCTGGTGCAAAATGGATGGCACGCCCCTAAGTTTGTGAAACCATGGCCTCCCTAATAATAGAGCAAATGTAGTTGGGATATCAAGCACTGTGAATTCCACCTCGTCTTTTATCGGGCCCACTTTGACTATTGTGACAAAAGTACCTTCGACTCCCCGTTTGCTATCGTCATATGATTTGGTAGTCATGCTGGAGGGGCTTAAGTCTGTTGTCCGCATACCCAACCTTGGCAGAATCTTTAAAGGGCACACATTGATAGATGAGCCATCATCCACCATCACAAAAGATGTCTTATTGTCTCTTACTTCCGCTTTTATGAATATCGGCTTGTTATGATTCCTCCCCTCCATTGGAAGTTCTTCTTCAGAGAATGTTATCACCTGCCTACCCTATTTCTGTACTGACCCTACGGACATTGTTGGGTTTTCATCTTCAGGTACCATTATCTTGCTCAGAGCTTCTTCCATGGCATGTCTGTGCTATTGAGAGGCGCATAATAACTCCCATATGCTCACTTGTGCCCTTGTATTCTTCAATTGACACAAAACAGTATCATTTTCAGTGTTATCCGTATTCTCCATTACCTCTCGGCCTTCTATTAGCACTTCTTTGCCTTTCTCCATTACATCACTGTAAAAATGTCCACTGCGAGTCATCCCCTTTACTTTATCTTCGTCACTGCTCGAGCAGTTTTCCAAGAAATATTTCCCCTGTTCTGTTTCATCTTCACTATTGCTATCACATATCCTATTGCAAGAAGCTTGGTGGTTGAGAGTTTGAAGGACAAAGCTTTCGGGCAAGCCGGAGTTGATCATGTAGATGGGTGGTGGAATAGAGTGGTAATTGGGTAGAGGGTTTCTGTGTGTGTTGGGTTGTTCCTTTGCTAAGTCGGGTATCTTATTGGTGTCATTGAGGTTTTGGATCTCGTGCCTGAGGCAGGTACAGTTGTCATTTTCGTGGCCTTTCTACTGATGGAAGTGACAGTATAGGTTTCGTGGCCTTGATTGCCCCCAATGGTCTTTCTATGCTTGCTGTAAAACTTTCTATTTTTGGCTTCTTCTTCCTCGATATCCATGACAAATTCTCTTAACTGTTGAAAGTCACTAATCATGGAGGTCATATTTCTCAGCTTGTTATAAATGGAGGGCTTGGTGCCCTTAATGATCATCTTAATATGGTTTTTCTCCGAGGGCCGTGTCTGCATCTTCAAGAGCTGGCCTCTCCAGCGATCCACATAATCTTTGAAGCTCTCATCTAGCTTCTGTTTGGTGTTTTCTAGATCACGGAGCGATAAGTCTATCTCCAGGTCCGTTACATATTGGTCAGAAATGCCTCTTCTAATGCCCTCCAGTCATCTCTAACCTTCCTCTTTAGGCCATGATACCATACTACGGGCGCCCCTTCCAGTAACATCCCAAACATCTTCTACATCTGGCGCTTAACAAACCCACTGAACTCATCACTAAAACATATTGTCGGAGATGGACCCTAGGATCTCCATTTTTGTTGAACTTGGCCATGTCAGACATCTTAAATTGGGGAGGCAGCTGTTCTTCGAAAGTCATTGCATTATAGTCTAACAGATCCTCATGTTTTCCCTTCATCTTGTGGGTAACTGACTCTACTTGTTCTCTGAGTTTATGTAACTCTTCCTGAGGCCCGTCTATCATTCTCGCGACATACTCAGTCATGTCATCATCAAAAATAGGGATTTCTTCACTCACCCTATTTTGGGGATCCTCACGCCTTCCATTCTCATTATTTTCTGTTCCCACTGTGCGGGGTACGGTCAGACTGGCCATAACGTTGGTCAAAGTTTATAGTTGCTCATTAATTTTGGTCATGTTGGTGTCCAATTGATCCATGCGGGAACCTTCACTGTCTGACGCACTCATGCTTGCTAACCTCTTCTTGACAAGTCTTCCTTCTTCTCTAACCTAACGGATATCTATGATGGATGTTAAGACAATGAGTTAGCATGATGCATGTATGCATGCGATGCATGAGATGCATAAGATGCATGTGGTTATCAAAACAACATATATCATTCCGACCTTATTCCTCCCATACTCGTGGTAAGTCCATTTTTATCCTAGGTATGGCTTATTTTATGCACCAATGTGGGGTACACAAAATCATTCTCTCATACGCTACAATGGTGAACCTTGGCTACCTCAGTCCCTTTCAATCGTTAAAAGACAAAGACCGCCCATTTATAATATTGACTAAGCCTATTATGGGGATCGTGCCATTGTCTAGAAACGACGAATTGGTCCCTCAGTAATCACGGTTGTGGGGATGGACTTGGAGATATCCAAAAGTATACAAATATGCCATAACAAGGCTTACCCTTCCTGGATGGAAAGCCAGTGCGGATATCAGACTCATGCATTTGGCATATTCAGATCATGTTTGGACCTTCTAAGCTCATCAGGGTTTTCATACAAGTTGGCCCGTTATCATTTTGAAGCCTTCAATCAGATTATCGCGAGGTGAAAACTTGTCCTAGTTGAAAAGGCCCAACAGGTTTACACTTTTATGATAAGGTGGCTAAACAACTTCAAATGATAGGGGGCCCAAACACAATGTGGCCCATCATCCTTTTGAAAACTTTTGGCCCAATCGTCATAAGATACAAACTCGTCCCAGTTTAAGTGGCCCAACAAGTTCGTATCATATGACGAGAGGACCAAATGGATCCAAATGATAATGGTTCCAAACACAAGCATAGGGGTAGCTTCTATATGACGTATAACTATGGTTAATATGTAGGCTTATTGTTCGACAATTATGACCCATAGCATCACTATTTTGTACAGAACATGATGTTGTTGTACAAATTAACTATGTGACAAAGGAAATTACTCTTTTATCATTTGTAATTAGATTACCGGGATATATAAATGATAAAAGTCCATATGATTAGTTCCGGATTGATAAGAACATCCTTAGTCATAGTATTATCGAGATTGGACATCGATAATGCGAAATAGACTAGTATTGCACTTGTGCTTGTTATGGGAGCATAACGGCATAGTTCTCGTATATTTGGGTATTGGATACTCATGCAAGTGTAATAAGAGGTTGTGTTTACCGATGGTACGGAAACAGCTTCGCTCTGGATAGACCCCTCGGAATTCCATTGGTAGTATGACTATGTGTCTATGGAAGTCTGAATCAGGGTAGGTGTATTTGGTCTTAACCTGAGACTAGCATCGCTAATACTTGCGACAATCAATATACTTTGGTTTTGGTCGTCCAAGACTTTAACAGGTTCTGTGTACGTCTCTTCTGGGTATATTGAGAATTGTAGTGTATTGGGTGTGATGTCGAGATGGAAGTATCACTCCAGTCATATGGAGATGATGGTCACGTAGGATACGGAACTAGTACTCTTTAGTACTGCAGTCATCGGGATAATATGACTAGGTCATGATATCCAATTATAGAGACTTTTTACAGAGATCCGACATGTGCTTCGTACGGGGCAGACACAATTCCAGCCCCAGGCATAGCACGTGACATCCGATACTGGATCGCAATACGCAATACTACGTATACTACGCCTGATATAGATTACATATTCCTTTAAGAATATTTATGGAGAATTGGGTAGGCATGGTGCTTTGCTAGAAGCCAATCAAGTCTTGTAAATCGGTAAAAATGTAGTACTAGGTACGTACGTGTTCGGATAGTCCGACGACCAGATTTACTGCCAATATATCCAGGGATCTCATGGGTCGCTTCCCGAAGATTCACCGATGACGTATGAGTCGGATATAATTAATCTGGGATTAATTATTAGAGAGAAAATTAATCTAGGATTAATTACGGAGATATTTTATCTGGAATAAAATATTATTTAAAGAAAGAGAACGATTAATTTGGAATTAATCGATAAATAATATTCGATATATTAATCGAAATTAGATTTCGACGCGGAATTAAAATTAGATTTTAATTCGGGCTAACGAATTGATTTAGAATTAATTCGCGAGCGACGTGAATAGTAATTTTGCTAGGCATAATTATTTAAATAAATTTGATTTAATTACGTCGCAATGGAAAATTCGTTAATTCAGAATTAGCGAACCCGAGCCCGGGAGTGTTTACGGGCCCACTCGTATTTTGAATTTAATTAGTTATGGATGTCAAGTCACCTTTTGGTGATTGACAACCAGTCACTATTCATGATGTGGTGGTTGTGGGCAATAAATGCCATTTTGCCTCCAAATTGATTTTAGCTTTTGGAAAAGCTTTTACCAAATTTGGTAGAGACTTTGGTATTAGTTTGAGTTGGTTTTAGAAACGAACACACATCTCTCTCTCCTTTTCTTCTCATGGCCGAATGGCCTTCACCATTTTCTCTCTTGTTTGCCGTGAGCCTAGGGCTTACTGGTTCTTGATTTTGTTTCAAAATCAAAGGTGCTAGCACATCTAAGGGTCTTACAAAGGTGATAAGGAAACCCATTCATGAGCATGGAATCCACACACAAAGCTTGGAGCTTGGAGATCAAACATGGAGCACAAAAAGGAGGCATGGCCGAGAGCTTCAAGGAGCATAATTTTTTTTTTGTGTTCAACGCATCGCAAAGCCGATCAAAGTGAGTATTTCCGCAACTTTACTTTGATGTATTTACACATTTCATCGTTTAATATGAACTTGTTTGACCTAGAAAACCCAACACTTATAAGGGTATGGATAAAGGCTCTCGCCGGTGAAGGGTTGCTCACAACTAGGTCTCCCCACTCAATGGTTCGAGCGACCAAGTGAGCGCGCCTTTTTATACCCTAGGGTACGTGCCAACAAGTGATGGTCATCACATAATGATCCATCGCCTTGAGTGAAAGCGACTTCACGATACATGACGCCATCGGGGTAAGAAGGGTATACAATACATATGAGACTTGGGTAACCAAAGCCAAAACCACGAACACTACAAGGCATTTTTTCGGGGCGATTCTCTATCCCTAGTGGAGTCACCATTTATAGGAACGAAACGGGGTTTACCGCTGTAGGCACTGCACATTTGCATATCAGCCCGATGATGAGCCTCGTACGGAGGCACCACCTTTTAAGTCGCGGGAGTCGCGGGAAGCGGACGTCGGAAGGAAAAAGTCAAGAATTGACATTTTGTTGGATTTTGTTCGCTCGCATAACCTCGGGTTTACTCGTTGAGCCTCTGTATCAAAATTTATTCTCGCCACGAACCTTAAACCTACCCTTGTGTCCCTTCAACTTCCATGCAAAAATAAAAATCACCAACCAATTAAATAAATTCAAATTAAATCAAACCAATTAAATAACAATTTTAACAAAAAAAATAACAAATAATTAAAACACAAAAAATAAAATACACATCAAGAAAGATTAAACATTTTAGAAGATCAAAACAGCCTCTATCCCTTCACGCCAAACGCCAAGCCATTGCCTTCAATCCACTGCCTCACGCTATTCAAACACTCAGCCCCTAAACTAGCTATCTACCTCCCACAAATTCACGCATATATACTCACAAGGCCGACCAGTGACACGCCCATTTCTTCATGACACATGCACACACGACAAACCTTAAGCCACTGCCCACGTAACCATCACCAAACCATAACAACCCCACTTAGCCCCTATAAATTTACACACTCACTGCCCTCAAAATGAGGGGATTCACGCACCTTGGAGGTCCTCACACTGTAGTCACCACGTCCCTTAGTCATTCACCTTCATCAGCCCCTTCATGAACAAACAAACCTTTGCTCCCCTTCGTGCCATAGCCTTCAACGCACCAAACTGACCTCAACACAGCCCATGCACTCCCTCCATAAACAGCCACACTGAAACTCTAACCCATCCAATAGCAACTTCCATGAGAACCCTAGCAACCTCAGCCACTTTCACGTCACTCTCTCCCACAAGCACACAATCCACGCACAAACCAGCTCTCCACGTGATCAGTGAAATAAACCTCATTCATGCCACTGCCAGTGAAACAACCCTCATCCACGCTGACTGCCCCCTCAACTCCACGTAAATCCTCATCACTCACTGCCTACTCACAGCTCAAACACACTTAAACCAGTCCCCAAATTCACCGAAATAGTGAATAAAAAAACTGCACTTGAAAGTCTTCGAGAAACCGAACAAACGGCAGTCCAATACCCCATCAAAATTCACCAAAACAGCCCATTATTCATTGCAAACCAGTGAGCAAAGTGTGGAGATTTAAATTGCAGCGAAACGAAGTGGAAACAGCGGACGAAACAATGAAACAGTGAGCAAAATGTCGAAACAGTGAACCGGTGGAATCGTGGTGTCTTAGCCTTTCCGACGGCCATATAACGTTCCTCCAAAGAACGACAAAAAAGATTAGACCTGAGTGTTTATATTTTTAAATTTATTCACATAAAATAATGATTTAAAAAAAATGTGTTTAGCATGAATAGTTAGTTTGGCATGTTATTTGGAATTTGTTCACATGAAATAATGATTTAGTGTATGATGTGATTTTGGGTGAATGGAATATGTGTTCTTTCTTGTGGTATATTGGATGGAAACCCGGACATAAATTCCATAGCCGAATCCGAATGGACGGTATTATGGTTTGCACTCGGGATACAATGCCCCGTACCACTTGAAGGATTCATGTATTCCATTTCATCCAACTTGTATTTGAGCATGATTAGGTCATTAGAACGTTATTTTATTTCAAGCATGTTTTAGTTATTTATCTTTTGTATGAGGAATTTAAGTTTAGGTATGTTTAGATTACTATGTATGTAGCATGTTTGATGTGTGATGCCGAATGTTTGCCGTTGTAAAAATTTACTTTCAAAGCATGCGAATTTAGATTTAGGCCTATATGAATTTAGAGTAGTTTTACCAATGTATGTCTTGTAGACTTGGTTAATATTACACAAATCCATGCATTACAATTGACATAAGTAAGGGACCATTCCGAACCCAACGGTTTGAGGTCTTCCCTTGCGAGGGGTGAGTGCGGCCTTAAATCATTTTCCGGTTCACACCGGGTGGCGACTCTTTTATTCTCCGGTTTAGTCCTCCGTTGGTACTCCGTACTCCCAACTAGGCCCTGAATCTAGAACAGCATGCGTCGCCCAACTCATGTGTCCTACAGTTTGCGACTCCAATGGGGATGGAGAATCGGCCTCGAAATATTGTCTTGTAATGTCTGGATTTGTGTTTTAATTAACCATGTTTACTGTGGGTTTAAGGAGTTTAATTAAAGGCATTGTTAGGGCTAGGTGATGGTTTGGTGTCTTCCTTCATTCACTACCTTTTTATAAGGAAAAGTTATGAAGGCACCTAGATAATCATTTTCTTAGGGGATGGTTGGTGTCTTCCTTCATTCACTACCTTTTTATAAGGAAAAGCTGTGAAGGCATCTAGATAATCATCTCATGTGATAGACTAATTTGGGGACTCGTTGTTTATTCTTGTCACCAAGCGATAAGAGCCTAAGGGGCTAGGGTACTTAAGTGAGCCTCGCTCCACCCTCCCTCTGGGGAATCTACAACGAGAAGTCCATTTGACAGTTAGTCACATACCTTAACTTGTTGGCATATACCATGAGGTGCACTCACTTGGTCGTTTGAACCCTTGAATGGGGAGTCCTAGTTGTGAGTAATCCTTTGTCAATAAGGGCCTTTCTTTACATTCCTAAAACCTGCATGTGAACCCTAGTTGTATGACCCATAGAAATCATTTCTTTTATGCTTTTGTTTGGGACCATCGTTATTTGGATTCAATTGGAATTTTTGTCAAGAGATATGAACTGGTTGGGCCATTTAAACTGGAACGAGTTCGCGTCCTTTGATAATTGGGCCAAAAGCTTCTAAAATGTCGATGTGCCATTTTGTGTTTAGGCCTCTTATTCTTTGAAGTCGTTTAGCCATGTTATCGCAAAAGTATAAACTTGTTGGGCCTTTTCAACTGGGACAAGTTTGCACCGTGCAATGATGTGATTGAATGCTTTAAAATGATGATAGGCCAATTTATATATGTATTTTCCGCATCACACGCATCTCAAGCATTTCATGCATACACGCATCATGTTAACCCTTTTGTGTCTTAAAAGCCATCATAGATTCTCGTTGGGTTAGGAAAGCAGAGAGACTCGTCAAGAGACCGTCAGTCATCATGAGCAAGTTAGAAAACAAGAGATCTCGCCTGGATCAATTGGAGATTAAAGTAACCGAAATTGCTGAGAAGTTGCAATCTTTGACTAATGTTGTGGCCAGTTTGACCGTATCCCCTGTAGCCAATAACAAGAACTGTTGCAACCAGAATGGAAAAACCATTGGAAAACCATCAAGGACCAAGCCCACTCCCTCTGAGGTTATCCCTATCAGAAATAGACAATTCTGCAATCTTGGTAAACCTTTGTCAGAGGTATTTAAAGAGGTGAAAAGGCAAGGACTCCTATATCCCTTAGAGCCTAAACCACTTCCAAGCCCCGTGCCACGCTACCTTAATCTAAACCTTTACTGTTACTTTCATCAGCAAATGGGTCATGAAACTAACGACTGCACCCGCCTTAGGCACGAAATCCAAGACCTCATAGACTCCCATAAAATACCTGACCCTGAAAAAGAACAACGCGACACACACAGAAAACCTCCACCCATACATATGATCAACACCGGTCTACCTGACAGCCTTGTCCTCCAAACCCACAACCACCAAACGTCTCGCATGAGGATACAGGACAACAGTGGCAAAGATGAAATAAAGCAGATGGGGGATTTCTGGGAAAACTTCAAGGACAGTGACGAAGAAGAGGTGGCAAAAAGGGAAAGTAAATTGGAAAAAGAACTACTGCAGTTGGAGAATCAGATGTTCGAAGAAAGCAAGAAGAATGAAGTTACAAATGATGGAGGTGTTTGTTTCCCGGATCTTATTCAATTATGATCCAGCATTTATAAAGACATTGATCCTGTTTATTTGTTCGAACCTTTTTTTTCTTGATAATAAAGGCGTTCATTTCACTTACTTGCCTGAGTTTCTCAACTTGCAACATGAGTATATTTGACAAAAGTATTCAACCCTGGTACTATGATGCTTGATGATGTTTAGAACACGGGGAATCCTCAGATGAAGCAAGCAGAAAAGACAGGGATAGCCATTCAGAAATTGGGAAACAAGACAATGAGACTACCAGATTTAGGAGAGAATGAGTTCACCGAGTCGATCAATGTAATCAGATTGAAGCTGCACTTTGCCTGAAGGAAAGAAGACTGAGCAGTCACCAAGGGAATTGGCGGAAGGCCTAACCCAATGGGATATGAAACATATCCATGCATGCATACACGTAACGTACTTCAATTCTTGTGTTTGTCATATGTTTGCAGGTTTTAAACAGAAAGGAAGAACTAGCAGAAGGAAACACATGGTGCCAATGAGCACAATGAGGGTCTCACCCATCATTAACAGGTTTTAAAGAAGAAAAAGGGAAAGCGACAAAGATCAAAAGGTGGCATAAGCACTGAGGACGACATTGAAGCCACATTGACAGATTGATTTCGGTCATGTCTGGCTGAAGACGATGAATTTAACGCTAAAAGGGAGGCAACCCATGCACTTTGTTGTGATTTCTGTTTTCATGCTTTGTGTATACATGTTGTAGAGTCTTTAATTTTGTGTGTTATTTTTGTAGGTAAAATCAAAAACGAAGCATGTTAAGACAGAAGGAATGGTGTTTGGGTAATCACAAAAATGGGAGCTAATTCATTAGCGGTTGCAGAGTAAGGAAAGAATTCCTGAGACACATCCTAATGAGTTTATACCAAGCAATAGGCGTATTGAGTACACAATCCATTTTCTTTAATTATTGCTTTGATTTGCCTTTTTTTGTTATTTTCTGTTATTTTCGTAGACAAGATCCCAGACTTTTTGACCTTTCATGACTTGTTGTGGTGGACAGGATCCACAACTTTTTGACCTTTTAGGACTTCTTTTGGTATTTTCTTTTATTTTCGTGGATAGAATCCACGACCTTTTGACCGCTCACGATTTCTTTTGTTGTTTTCTCTTATTGTCGTAGACAGGATCCAAGACTTTTTGACCTCTGACGAATTCTTTTGTGGTTTAGCTAACAACCATTCGGTGGAAGATATTAGTGCAATTATTACTCACCCCTTTTCAGGTTCTATAAATTCAGCTCAACATTTCTCTCCTCAACACATTCAAATATACAGCCGAGTAAAAGAGAGAAAATGGAAGCCACTTCAAGAAGACGAGTTGAAACCATTTGTGTGTTTTGCGGTACCAGTGTGGGTACTAAACCACAATACATAGAGGCAGCACAAGAATTGGGTCGAGTCATTGCTGAACGGAATATGCACTTAATATACGGTGGAGGCAATCTTGGACTGATGGGAATTGTTTCAAAGGCTGTACATGACGGAGGCAGTCCAGTTCTGGGAATCATCCCAAAACCTTTGGCGGAGGCGAATCTGATAAGACCATCAAACGGAGAAGAATTGCTCGTGCCGGGAATGTCAGAGCGACAGGTGGAAATGATTAACCATGCAGATGCTTTTATTGCTCTACCGGGAGGCTTGGGCACGTTGGAGGAAATTTTTATAGTGCTATCTTGGGCGAACCTGAACATACACCAGAAACCTCTTGGATTGTTTAACGTTGATGGATTTTATGATTTTCTTTATGTGTTTCTTGAAGACAACCGAAGAAATGGGTTCGTAACAAACCTGTGAACGAACTCCTTTTCACAGCCAGAACTGCCCAGGATTTAATTGACCAAATCTTGGCCATTGAACCGTATACGAACCCTATCCTTTCCACGATCAAATGGTCCGAGGACGATCGTGGTAAAAAGCGTAAGCTGAATCTGGATCTTAACCTCTAGTCTTCTGTATTAGTATCTTGTTTATTTTGTGTTATTTAAAAAAAATGAATGAAAAAATGAAAAAAAAAATGAGTGAGAGAAGTCTTTGATAGTTAGACATATGTCCGGTGATGACATTGAATGCTGTATGGGGAAACCCTAGAAACGATAAGTGCGAGACACGCTCTCTTCCGGTATTCTGAATGGATTGATTTCAGTTAGACTCACGAGCACTTGATTATGGGATCCTACCAGTAGAAGCCTGAGTAGTTATCGAGGTGACTAGTTGAATAGATGATGTATTAGTGAATGACAGTTTGCTTGGGTGTCCACACTTGTTCACTGATGCTATGATATATGATATGGTTGGAAATAAAGAAAAAAGTCTCTGAAATAAAAAGAAAAGAAGAAAAAATAGACCACCTATAAACGATAAGCGTGAAGCTACCCATGGGCGAGTATTAGGACCACCATGAGGAGAAATGCTACCTTAAAGGGTAGGTGTGTCAGAAAAAGAAAAGAGAAAAGAAAAAAAATGAAAATGAAAAGAAAGAGTCGAAAAAAAGAAGATGAAAACCATATCAAGTTGAGTATGCTGAAGTAATCACAGAATGTGATTAAGACATCCAGGTTGGCTAGACCCACTAGTTCGATTCTCTGAAACGAAATCACCAAGTTGGCTTACTTAAGGACTAAGCTGCGAAAGAGCCTTATCACACACACACTAAGAGTCTAGTTCAGATCACCCATTTAGACGATCAGAGTTGAGTGTATCAAGTACTTTGAAGGTTCTCTGGTTTTGACACAAAGCATTCGTTGAGGACGAAAATATGTTTAGCTATTAAGATTGTATCGAGGAGAGCAATATAGTATGTTGAAATAAATCATTTACATCACTATCAGTCTTTTTCGGATATGGCACTCTGGGGGCGAGGCCCACATCATTATCAGTCTTTGCCGAGTATAGCACTCTGCGGGTTGAGGCCCACATCATTATCTGTCTATGCCGGGTATGGCACTCTGGGGGCGATGCCCACATCATTATCAGTCTTTGCCAGGTATGAAACTCTGCGGGTTGAGGCCCACATCACTATCAGTCTTTGCCGGGTATGGCACTCTGCGGGTTGAGGCCCACATCACTATCAGTCTTTGCCGGGTATGGCACTCTGGGGGCGAGACCCACATCATTATCAGTCTTTGCCGGGTATGGCACTCTGGGAGCGAGGCCTACATCATCATCAGTAGCAGCCTTGTCGGGTATGGAAATCTCGGGGCGAGGCCCACATCATTATCAGTCTTTGCCGTCTATGGCACTCTAAGGGCGAGGCCTACATCATTATCAGTCTTTTCCAGGTATGGCACTCTGGGGCGAGGCCCACATCATTATCAGTCTTTTCCGGGTATGGCATTATGGGGTCGAGGCCCACATCAGTATCAGTATTTCCGGGTATGGAGATATCATATCAGTTCAGCCAGGTACGGTGCTACAGGTATGGAGATATCAGATCAGTTCAGCCAGGTACGGCACTCCGGGTATAGAGATATCAGATCAGTTCAACCAGGTACGGCACTCCGGGTATGGAGATATCAGATCAGTTCAGCGAGGAACGGCACTCCGGGTATGGAGATATCAGATCAGTTCAGCCAGGTACGGCGCTCCGGGTATGGAGATATCAGATCATTTCAGCCAGGTACGGCACTCCGGGTATGGAGATATCAAATCAGTTCAGCCAGGTACGGATCTCCGGGTATGGAGATATCAGATCAGTTCTGCCAAGTACGGCACTCCAGGTATGGAGATATCAGATCAGTTCAACCATGTACGGCACTCCGGGTATGGAGATATCAGATCAGTTCAGCCAAGTACGGCACTCCGGGTATGGAGATATAAGATCAGTTCAGCCAGATACGACACTCCGGGTATGGAGATATCAGATCAGTTTAGCCAGGTACGGCACTCCGGGTATGGAGACATCAGATCAGTTTTGCCAGGTACGGCACTCCGGGTATGGAGATATTTAAGCGACACCTTGGGTATGAGGTTTAGCTTGCCAGGTACGGCACTCCGGGTATGGAGACATCAAATCAGTTTTGCCAGGTACGGCACTCCGGGTATGGAGATATTTCAGCGACACCTTGGGTATGAGGTTTAGCACGCCAAGTACGGCCCAATCAAAATCAACTCTGCGACACTCTAATTACGGAGACGAAACTGTGACACCTCAGGTACGGTGTTTAGCCTGCCAGGTACGGGAACAAGACCCATAATTCAGGGAACAAGACCCTCAATTCAAAATCGGGAACAAGACCAACAACTCAGGGAACAAGACCCTCAACACAATTCAGGGAACAAGACCCTCAGCTCAAAACGGGAACAAGACCCACGAGAAGAAGACTCACAACTCAACAAATTGGGAACAAGACCCACAATTCAGGGAACAAGACCCTCAACATAATTCAGGGAACAAGACCCTCAGCTCAACGCAATTCAGCTCGGGAATAAGACCCACAACTCAATTCAGGGAACAAGACCCTCACCTCAACGCAATTCAGATCGGGAACAAGACCCACAACTCAGTTCAGGGAACAAGACCCTCAACACAATTCAGATCGGGAACAAGACCCACAACTCAGTTCAGGGAACAAGACCCTCAGTTCAATTCAGATCGGGAACAAGACCCACAACTCAGTTAAGGGAACAAGACCCACAACTCAATTCAGGGAACAAGACCCTCAACATAATTCAGGGAACAAGACCCTTACCACAATTCAATTCAGGGAACAAGACCCTCAGCTCAACACAATTCAGATCGGGAACAAGACCCACAACTCAATTCAGGGAACAAGACCCTCAACACAATTTATATCGGGAACAAGACCCTTAGCTCAGTTCAGGGAACAAGACCCCCACCACAATTTAATTCAGGGAACAAGACCCTCAGCTCAACATAATTCAGATCGGGAACAAGACCCACAACTCAATTCAGGGAACAATACCCTCAGCTCACTTCGGGAACAAGACCTAGGGGTCGCAGTACCTCACCACCAAATCAATTTAGTTCGTTGAGCCTCTGTATCAAAATTTATTCTCGCCCCGAACCTTAAACCTACCCTTGTGTCCCTTCAACTTCCATGCAAAAATAAAAATCACCAACCAATTAAATAAATTCAAATTAAATCAAACCAATTAAATAACAATTTTAACAAAAAAATAACAAATAATTAAAACATAAAAAATAAAATACACATCAAGAAAAGATTAAGCATTTTAGAAGATCAAAACAGCCCTCTATCCCTTCACGCCAAACGCCCAGCCATTGCCTTCAATCCACTGCCTCACGCCATTCAAACACTCAGCCCCTAAACTAGCCATCTGCCTCCCACAAATTCACGCATATATACTCACCAAGGCCGACCAGTGACACGCCCATTTCTTCATGACACATGCACACATGACAAACCTTAAGCCACTGCCAACGTAACCATCACCAAACCATAACAACCCCACTCAGCCCCTATAATTTCACACACTCACTGCCCTCAAAAGTTGGGGATTCACGCACCTTGGAGGTCCTCACACTATAGTCACCACATCCCTTAGTCATTCACCTTCATCAGCCCCTTCATGAACAAACAAACCTTTGCTCCCCTTCGCGCCATAGCCTTTAACGCACCAAACTGACCTCAACACAGCCCCTGCACTCCCTCCATAAACAGCCACACTGAAACCCTAACCCATCCAACAGCCACTTCCATGAGAACCCTAGCAACCTCAGCCACTTTCACGTCACTCTCTCCCACAAGCACACAATCCACGCACAAACCAGCTCTCCACGTGATCAGTGAAAAAATCCTCATTCATGCCACTGCTAGTGAAACAACCCTCATCCGCGCTGACTGCCCCCTCAACTCCACGTAAATCCTCATCACTCACTGGCTACTCACAGCTCAAACACACTCAAAACAGTCCCCAAATTCACCGAAACAGTGAATAAAAAAACTGCACTTGAAAGTCTTCGAGAAACTGAACATACGGCAGTCCAATACCCCTCAAAATTCACCAAAACAGCCCATTATTCATTGCAAACCAGTGAGCAAAGTGTGGAGATTTAAATTGCAGCGAAACAAAGTGGAAACAGCGGACGAAACAGCGAAACAATGAGCAAAATGTCGAAACAGTGAACCGGTGGAATCGTGGTGTCTTAGCCTTTCCGACGGCCATATAACGCACCTCCAAAGAACGAAAAAAAAAAGGTTAGACCTGAGGGTTTATATTATTAAAATTATTCACATAAAATAATGATTTAAAAAAATGTGTTTAGCATGAATAGTTAGTTTGGCATGTTATGTGGAATTTGTTCACATGAAATAATGATTTAGTGTATGATGTGATTTTGGGTTAATGGAATATGTGTTCTTTCTTGTGGTATATTGGATGGAAACCCGGACATAAATTCCATAGCCGAATTCGAATGGACGGTATTATGGTTTGCACTCGGGATACAATGCCCCGTACCACTTGAAGGATTCATGTATTCCATTTCATCCAACTTGTATTTGAGCATGATTAGGTCATTAGAACGTTATTTTATTTCAAGCATGTTTTAGTTATTTATCTTTTGTATGAGGAATTTAAGTTTAGGTATGTTTAGATTACTATGTATGTAGCATGTTTGATGTGTGATGCCGAATGTTTGCCGTTGTAAAAATTTACTTTCAAAGCATGCGAATTTAGATTTAGGCCTATAGGAATTTAGAGTAGTTTTACCAATGTATGTCTTGTAGACTTGGTTAATATTACACAAATCCATGTATTACAATTGACATAAGTAAGGGACCATTCCGAACCCAACAGTTTGAGGTCTTCCCTTGCGAGGGGTGAGTGCGGCCTTAAATCATTTTCCCGGTTCACACCGGGTGGCGACTCCTTTATTCTATGGTTTAGTCATCCGTTGGCTACTCCGTACTCCCAACTAGGCCCTAAGTCTAGAACAGCATGCGTCACCCAGCTCCTGTGTCCTACAACCGCTATGCCTATGATGTTCGACAACCATGACACTGTTGGGCTCGCAGCCCGTAGAGAGTAAGAAATAGCCCGCGGGGGACTAAACCGGAGAATAAATGAGTCGCCACCCAGTGTGAACTAGGAAAAAAGATTTAAGGTCGCACTCACCCATCGCAATGGAAGACCTCAAACCGTTGGGTTCGGAATGGTCCCTGTTTCACTCGCTGTTTTGTTGTTTGATGTTTGCTATTTGCTGTTTTTGTCTGCTATTTTTGGTGATTTTGGGCTGCTGTTTTGGTTGTTTTTCTTACAGTTTTGGCTGGTTATTTTCACTATTTTTCTGGCTGTTTTTGGCTCACTGTTTTTATGGTTTTTTGTCACTATTTTTGCTGGTTGTTTTCTCAATTTTAGTCTGTGTTTTTGCTGGTTTAAGGGCTGCTATTTTCATGGTTTAGGGGCTGTGTTTTCATGGTGTTTCAGGGTTAGTTTGTTCGGTGTAGAGGCTGCTGTTTCTCGATGTTTCAAGGTTGGTTTGTTCGGTGTTTTAGGGTTGGTTTGTTCAGTGTAGGGACTGCTGTTTCTCGGTGTTTCAAGGCTGGTTTGCGGTGATGATTTTCTTTTTCTATTGTTCACGGTTTTAGGCTATTTTCTGTTTGTATTTTTTCAGTGATGGTGTTGTTCTTGTTTTTTTTCTGTTTGTGTTGTGCCGTGAAAGAAGAAGATGATGTTTCAAGGGTTTCTCTTGTTGATGATTGTCGTGTCTAGCCTCATCCCAAAGATAAAACTTGGTCCCTTTTTATAATGATTTGGATGGATCTCCAAAAAGGGAAACAAATCATGGAAAATTATTTTGGAATATAATCTTATAAATTTGGTGGTGGGGATCTCAAATCTTTTTAATTGGAAAGTCTTGATGAGGGAATTTGAGCATGTGTTTTGCATTGGATTTCAAATCTTTGTTAAATTGGAAAGTGATTATGAGGGGATTTGCACATGTGAATTTCATGGGATTTTATCTATTTGGGAAGGTTTGGGCGTGCAAGGGATGTTTCATGGGCCTATGGGCATGTACATGGTTGGTTGCATAGCTTATGGGCATGTGCATATTGGGTTGTATGGGCTTTAGGCCGATTGTGTGGGTTGCAGGGTAATGGGCTAGTTGCAGGTGTTTGAAACAGAAACTGACTGGGCAAATCTGAGGCTGGCTAGTGAGTTTGAATCCAGTGAGGTGCTAATTTTGGGGTTTTCTTTCTTTCGGCGTTCGTTTCCCGTAACTTCCGTAACTTTTCAGATAGTGCCTCCATACGAGGCTCATCAATTCGCTCATGCAAAAATGTAGTTGTAGGACACAGAACTTGACGACGCTGTTCTAGGCTCGCGGCCTAGTTGTGAGTACGAAATAACATGGAGTCGCCACCCGGTGTGAACCGGGACAAAGATTTAAGGCCGCACTCACCCCTCGCAAGGGAAGACCTCAAACTGTTGGGTTCAGAATGGTCCCTTACTTATGTCACTTGTGATGATATGATTTGTGCAATAAACTAACCGAATCTATTCAACATTCATGCTCAAGGGTAATCTACGTCTAGTATGCATTCATCAAAATAACTCCTAATCTAAGTTTGCATGCTCGAAAATAAGTCTTTAAACGGCGAACACGCAATATCACACAATGAGCATATTGAGCCATTAAACCAAAATAAACAAATAACTATTTAAACATAATCATAAACTAAACAAAATACCATGCATAAAATAACATAATCATGCTTTGAAAATAAATAACAAACTAAACTAAATCATGCTTTAATAACAAATAAATAACCCACAAACTATACATGCTCAAATACAAGTTTGGATGGAACGAAATATGTGTCTCTTAAGTGGTACGTGGCTTTGTATCCCGAGTACAAACCGCACTACCGTCCATTCGGATTCGGCTACGAAATTTACATCCGGGTTTCCATCCTATATACCACAAAAGGGAGCACACATTCCGTCCATCCAACAATCACATCATGCCTCAAACGACTCTCATGCAATAATATTTTTAAATAAACAAAATAAATGAAAGATAGTAAGTAACAAAGTGCCCTCAGGTCTAACCTCTTTTTTCGTCTCACGAAGGGGCGTTACACGTCCGTTGGAAGGGTGAATGATCCGCAGCCTTTCCAATTTACTAACTCAACATTTTTCCTCGCTGTTTTACTGCTCGGGCTGCTGTTTTTACTCCATTTCACTGCTGTTTTGCTGTTGTTTTTCAGGCCACTGTTTTGGTTATCTTAGGGGACTGTTTGGGCGTTTTTAAGGGCTGAAGGGCAGCTATTTTTTATGATTTGCTAGGGGGTTTTTGTGTAGTTTTTTAGTGCAGTTTTAGGGTGATTTTTGGACTGTTTTGGGGGTCTAAGTCGCGGCAAAACTGGACAGAATGGGGCTGTGATGTGTGGCAGTTTATGAAGCAGTGCAGTGGGCGTTTAGGGCTGTGTTTTGGGCGTGCAGTGGGGCTGTGTTTTGGGGCTATTTTTGGCGTGGCTTTGGGGTTGTATTTGGGGCTATTTTTGGCGTGAGGCTGATTTGTAGAGTTCACTTGCGTGAGGTAGTGGGGCAGGTGTGGCTTATGTGAAGGGGGCAAGTGAAGGCAAGGGGCGTGAATTTGAAGGTTGGCGTTTTTTTATGAAGTTACGTGAAGGGCTCGTTAGTGGAGCAGGCTAGGGACGTGTTTAGTGGCTTATGGTGCGTGGAGCAGGCTGTTTTGAAGGCTCGTATGTGTGGTGTCTGTGGAGGGTTTATGCGGCTTATGGATGGTTTATTTTGTGAACGGGCAGTGAATTCTTGGGTTATTTTCTTTGTATTTTTTAGTGTGAGATTGAGCTAGGGTAGAAATGTGGGGTTAAGGGTTCTTTATATAGGCCAAGAGATGGGTAATCCTTATTTGGGTAGGGAAAGGATTTTGTGTATTAATGGGGAGATATTTTTAATTAAAATGTGATAAGGGAAATCTTTAATTAAGGGAAATGATTTGATTTAATTTGATTTATTCTTTTTAGTTAAGGATATGATTTATTTAAATTGGTAGGTGATTTAATTAAATTAGGAATTTACTTTAATTTAATTTAATTTGTGTTTTATTTAATTCGGAATGTGATTTATTTAGTTTAGGAAAATGATTAGATTTAATTTAGGAAGGTTATTTAATTTAATTTAATTTAAGTTTAATTTAATTGATTTTAATTTAATTTAATTGATTTTAATTTAATTTGTGACATGTATTTTAAATGTTTTAAATATTTTGGATTGGGCTTGGTGTGTGGTTTTAGGGATATGTGGGCATGGTTTGTGTTTTACGGGGGTTTGGGCTAAGGGTGTGCTTTGAAACGGAGGTCCAACAAGCGAGTCCAAAGCTAATCCAATGAGTTAAATCCAACCAAGTGTCAATTCTTGACCTTTTCCCTTCCAACGTCCGTTTCCCGCGGCTTTCACAGTCAAAGAGGTAGTGTCTCCATACGAGACTCATCATCGGGACTTATATGCAAAAATACAGTGCCTACAGTCGCCCCCACTTTGATGGGACTTGTGCAGTGTGTGACAATGACAATCCTATCAAAGTACGTGCAATGCATTTTTACTTACCTGGCTCGCCAGCTGCCACTTGACTTGCCATGCTGATGTGAGTTGATTTGATTGTGCTAAACCCCGTACCTAGGGCGTCGCGGTTGCGTCTCCGTACCTAGAGTGGCGTAGTGATGTTGTTGTTGTCTGAATGCTAACCCTGTACCTAGGGTGTCGCAGTATTCCACAATAGTCCACATGTCGTACCTTGCGTGCTAACCCCGTACCTAGGGTGTCGCTGTGGTCTGAATGTCGTACCTGGCTTGCTAACCCCGTACCTAGGGTGTCGTAGTTTTCTGAATGCTAACCTCGTACCTAGGGTGTCGCAGTTGCGTCTCCGTACCTAGAGTGCCGCAATTGTCTGAATGCTAACCCCGTACCTAGGGTATCGCAGTAATCTGAATGCTAACCCCGTACCTAGGGTGTCGCAGTAATCTGAATGCTAACCCCGTACCTAGGGTGTCGCAGTAGTCCATAATAGTCCATATGCCGTACTTGGCGTGCTAACCCCGTACCAAGGGTACTGTTGTGGTCTGAATGCCGTACCTGGCGTGCTAACCCCGTACCTAGGGTGTCGCAGTTTTCTGAATGCTAACCACGTACCTAGGGTGTCGCAGTTGCGTCTCTGTACCTAGAGTGCCGCAATTGCCTAAATGCTAACCCCGTACCTAGGGTGTCGCAGTTGTCTGAATGTCGTACCTGGCTGATCTGATATCTCCATACCCGGAGTGCCGTACCTGGCAAATTGATCTGATATCTCCATACCCGGAGTGCCATACCTGGCAAACTGATCTGATGTCTCCATACCCGGAGTGCCGTACCTGGCAAGCTAAACCTCATACCCAAGGTGTCGCCGAAATATCTCCATACCCGAAGTGTCGTACCTGGCAAGCTAAACCTCATACCCAAGGTGTCGTCGAAATATCTCCATACTCGGAGTGTCGTACCTGGCAAGCTAAACCTCATACCCAAGGTGTTGCCGAAATATCTCCATACCCGGAGTGCCGTACCTAACAAAACTGATCTGATGTCTGATGTGCGCCTCGCCCCCAGAGTGCCATACCCAGCAAGACTGATACTGATAATGATGTGGGCCTCGTCCCCAAAGTGCCATACCCTGCCGAACTGATGCTGATGCTGATCTTCCATTCTCAGAGTGCCATTCTCGGTTTGTTCATTCTCGAACTCTGCTCCATTCTCGGAGTGCCATTCTCGGCTTTTTCATTCTTGAACTCTGCTCCATTCTCGGAGTGCCATTCCAGGCTAGTTCACTCCCGAACTGTGCTCCATTCTCGGAGTGCCATTCTCGGCTTGTTCATTCCCGAACCTTGCTTCATTCTCGGAGTGCCATTCCCGGCTTGTTCATTCCCGAACTGTGCTCCATTCTCGGAGTGCCATTCTCTGCTTGTTCATTCCTGAACCTTACTCCATTCTCGGAGTGCCATTCCCGGCTTGTTCATTCCCGAATTGTGCTCCATTCTCGGAGTGCCATTCTCGGCTTGTTCATTCCCGAACCTTGCTCCATTCTCGGAGTGCCATTCCCGGCAAGACTGATTCTGATAAAGGTGTGGGCTTTGCCCCGAGAGTTCCATACCTTGCAAGACTGATTCTGATAACGATGTGGGCCTCGCCCCTAGAATGCCACACCCGGCAAGACTGATACTGAACTAATGTGGGCCTCACCGCCAAAGTGCCATACCTGGCAACACTGATACCGATAATGATGTGGGCCTCACCCCCAAAGTGCCATACCCGGCAAGATTGATATTGATGCTAATATGGGCCTCGCCCCAAACTGATGCTGATGTGGGCCTCGGCACTGGGATTCATTCCTTGGATTCCTTCCAAATTCTGACGACGTGGGCCTCGGCTCTGTGATTCATTCCCTGGATTCATTCCAAATTCTGATGACGTGGGCCTCGGCCCTGGGATTCATTCCCTGGATTCATTCCAAATTATGACGATGTGAGCCTCGGCCCTAGGATTCATTCCCTAGATTCATTCCAAATTCTGACGATATGGGCCTCAGCCCTGGGATTCATTCCAAATTCTGACGACGTGGGCCTCGATCCTAGGATTCATTCCCTGGATTCATTCCAAATTCTGACGACGTTCCAAATTCTGACGACGTGGGCCTCGGCCCTAAGATTCATTCCCTGGATTCATTCCAAATTCTGACGATGTGGGCCTCGGCCCTGGGATTGATTCCATGGATTCATTCCATATTCTGACGATGTGGGCCTCGGCCCTGGGATTCATTCCCTGGATTCATTCCAAATTCCGACGACGTGGGCCTCGGCCCTGGGATTCATTCCAAATTTTGACGATGTGGGCCTCGGCCTTGGGATTCATTCCCTGGATTCATTCCAAATTCTGACGACGTGGGCCTCGGCCCTGTGATTCATTCCCTATGCTGCTGATAATGTTGGCCTCGACCCTGAGTTGATACTGATGTGGGCCTCACCCCCAGACTGATACTGATGTGGGCCTCAACCCTGGGACTCATCCCCAAGCTGATACTGATGTGGGCCTCGACCCATGTTCCATCCTCAAACTGATACTGATGTGATCCTCACCCCAAACTGATACTGATGTGGGCCTCGCCCCCATACTGATGCTGATGTGGGCCTCGCCCCAAACTGAAATTAATGTGGGCCTCGCCCCAAACTGATACTGATGTGAGCTTCGCCCTTAGGCTGATACTGATGTGGGCCTCGACCCTGGGACCTATCCCTAAAACTGATATTGATGCTGATGCGGGCCTCGCCCCCGGGACTCATTTCCAAATCTGAAACTGGTATGGGCCTTAACCCTGGGACTCATCCCTAAAACTACTATTCATATATTACTGATTCTGGTTGGCTTGTCTTTGCCGTTTTCTCTTTTTCTTCTTTGAAACCTGTGAATACAAAACAAAACAAACACAAAAAAGAATGCAAAATACGTTACGTGTATGCATGCATGTATGAATGAATTTCCTATTCCGTTGGGTTAGGTCTTCCGCCAGTTCTCCAGGTGATTGCTCAGTCTTCTCTCTGGTCTCATGGTTCAATATCTTGCTATGTCCCAGATTCACGAGGTGGTAGACTAGTCGCCCCTAGTCTTGGTTTAGCTTTCTTCTCTCCGCTGTTTGCACTTGGTCAAGATGAACCACATGGTGGGGCCTTCCATATCATCATATTATATTACATGCTATGAAATAGTCCCAATAGTTACACACATTATTGCCCTCAAAGAATGCCTTGTGTTTGTTGGACAAAATGACCCATAGCGTCACTATTTGCACAGATCATTGTGTTGTTGTAGCAAATTAACTATGTGACAAGGAAATTGCACTCTCATCATTTGTGATTAGATCACCATAGATATAAATGAAGAGAGGTCCCTATGATTAGTTCCTGGATTGAGATGATATGAGACAGTATCAGTCCACGAAGGATTAATCATTAAATATCCCTAGTCGTAGTATTATCGAGGCTGGACATCGATAATGCGGAATAGGCTAGTATTGCACTTGTGCGCGTTATGAGGGCACAACGACATAGTTCTCATATATATAAGTATTGAATACTTGTGCAAGTGCGATAGGAGGTCGTGTTTCACCGATGGTACGGGAAACAGCTTCGCTCTGGATAGACCCCTCGGAATCCCATTGGTATTATGAATATGTGTCTATGGAGGCCGAATCAAGGTAGGTGTGTATAGTCTTAACCTGAGACTTACATCGCTAATGCTTACGACAATCGATATACTTTAGTTGAGGTCGTCTAGGACTGTAACTGGTTCTGTGTACGCCAATGCCGGGTATATTGAGAATCGTAGTGTATTGGATGTGATGTCAAGACGGAAGTATCACTCCAGTCATAGTGGAGATGATGTCACGCAGGA
This sequence comes from Zanthoxylum bungeanum, assembly GCA_019454045.1. Lineage (NCBI taxonomy): Eukaryota > Viridiplantae > Streptophyta > Magnoliopsida > Sapindales > Rutaceae > Zanthoxylum > Zanthoxylum bungeanum. The sequence continues at coordinate 149,855 of SKCR01023764.1, forward strand.
TACGGTATTAGTGCTCTTAAGAGATGCGCATCCAATCGTGATATTATGACCAGGTCATGAATATCCGATTATAGAGACTAGTTACCAGACATCCGATATGTGTTTCGGACGGGGCAGACACTTATCCAGCCCCAGCCCTAGCACGTGACTATCAGATACTGGGCCGATATGCACAATACATTAGTATACTACGCTTGATACAGATCTTAATATTCTTTAAAGGATATGTCCGGAGAATTAGGTAGACTTGGTGCTTTGCTAGGAGTCGACCTTGTCTCGTAAATCGGTAGAACGTAGTACTTGGTACGTACGTGATTCGGATACTCCGACGACCGTATTTACTGCCAGATTATCCGGGGATCTCATGGGTCGCTTCCCGATAATCCACCGATGACGCACAACTCGCACTCTTGAATAATCTGGGATTATAATAGAAGAGAGAGAAAATTAATCTAGGATTAATAACGGAGATATTTTATCCGGGATAAAATGTCGTCTAAAGAGAGATAACGATTAATTTGGAATTAATCGGTAAATTAATATATTCGATATATTAAACGAAATTAGATTTCGACGCGGAATTAAAATTAGATTTTAATTCGGGCAAACGAGTTAATTTAGAATTAATTCGTTAGCGACGTAAATAATAATTTCGCTAGGCGCAATTATTTATTTAAATTCTATTTATTAACGTCGCGACGTAAGCTCGGTATTTCGGAAATATCGAACCCGAACGCGTGAGTGCACGTGGGCCCACTTTCATTTATTACATGTGGGGCCCACATGACACATGTCATTCTAATGCTTTGCATGTAGATTGTGTACATTGCACTCAATGTCATTGCATGGAGTTTGAGTGTTTGACACTCTAAGCCATTGCATGCTTTGTGTCATAATTATTATTAATTTAATAAATATTATGGCATAAATATAAATTGTTTTTGGTAAATCATTTTAATATAACACAAAACATTTCATCTCTCTAAAATGCTCTCTTCTCTCACGCCCAAATGGGCACAATGCTCACTGGTTTTGAACCAGAAAAACGTGAGCAATAGGGAAGCTAAGAGTGGTTTCTCATGTGAGAAATCAAGTGCTAGCACACTTACAAGTCTTGCGAAGGTGGTAGGGAGGTTCAACCATGAGGCGGGACTCATCCGATGGAGTTTGGAGCTTCGTTTTGAGACCCGAAACTGCCAAGACAGTGAACATGGACTGCTGCAGTGGGCTTACAAAGGCAGTGCGTTTTTGGGCATGATTCATCTTCAAATCGACATAACCGATCAATGTAAGTATTCCGCTATCTTCGTTGGTGTATTCACGCATGTTTTCATGTCTTGATTTGATCTTGGGACCTTAGAAATTACCAACAATGGCATCATGAGCTAATGTTGCAAGCATGAAATTTGTAGGGTTTAAAATTTGGGTAAATGTGATTTGAGCATGATTTGAATAAATTGCTTGTTTGAGTATGCTTATAACATGTTTAAATTCATTTTGGTTGGACTAATTTGATGAAAATTGATTTGGAATAATTTTCCCCAATTTATTCACCTTGGCCGAATGTATATGCAATTTTGGGATCTTGGATTTTTTGATTTTTTAATTCATTTGATGAGTTAGAATCGATTAGGTTGACGTTAATTTGAATCGAATTGGATTGGATTTCGAATTGGACAAAAACCCCAAAATCTTTGAGTTGGCCGAATGTGACTAATGCCCTAATGTCTTGGTAATTTTGATTTTGATAATTGGATGTATTGGAAATCATTCGGGATATGTATTTAATGTCGAATGCGGATTAATTGGATTGAAACCGAATTGGACATGAAATCACTCCCTTAGCCGAGACCTTTAAGCATGTAGATGGGTTTGATCTTTCAATTTGGTGTTGGACATATGATAATGAATCAAGCATGATTAATTGGACTAATATGGTGTTTTAGAAATGTTGATTTAGTTGATTGATCATGTAATACACTTTGGTAATTAAATTGGAAAATTGGATTTTTTGAATTTAATTATTTGGGCCTAATTTTGGAAATTGGATTTAAATGTTTATTTGGGCCTATTGGGCTTGATTTATCAAGTTTGGTTTAGGCCAAATGGATTGGATCCAATTGGGCCCAAAACCTTGACCATAAAGCCCAAATGCGACTTAATGAACCTTTAAAGTTCAATTGGGCCTAATGGGCCAAGATTGATTTATGGGCTTATGGGGTAAATCCCGGATTGGACTTTGGTTATCGTTTGACCCGAGTTGACCAAAAGCCCACTCCTTAAGAAATCAATCAAAAGCCATTGGACTTTAATTGAATTGACGTTGGACGTTAATCGGTCTTTGAGACGCGTTACGATTAGATTTGGAATTTAAATCGTAAAAAAAGGTTTATTAAATAAAAGTGTAATATTTATTTGGAATGAATAGTGAATTAGTATTAAATACATGTTAAATTAGATTTAATGATGTAGTTTAATTTAATTCATGAATTCGTACTTAAGTACTTATTCGCAAAAACGAGTTTGACTCGAAAACAACATCAAATCGTTGTTTTTGAACATTGGATGATCACTTAATTATCAGATTAATTAATTTGATTAGATTGATTGATAGCATGCTTATGTGTGTGAATACGTGGTTGTGTTGAATGAATATGTATATCAGATGGATATTAGACGGGTGGGCATTTTAGAAATTGTTGTAATAAATTCGATTTTTAAATTGGACCTGCGTGTCCAGCCTTATCACCTCTATTCTCTTTGTATTCTCTTCTCACCTATTCCCCTCTAGTATATGAGGTTTCTTTAGAAGTGTAGTGTAACGGGTAGAAGTAATACTAGTGCTAGCTTGAGTGAGAAAGGGAGAGATTTGATCTAGGATCAATGTGTTAAGTATCCATCCGCATATCATTATTATTTATTTTCATACTCGCTTTATTATGTATTTAGAATGCATGTTTAAGGGTGTATGATGATGAGACCTTAACATAGATAATTAAATTGGTAGCCAATTTGCACGCGAAAAAGCCCTCATCAAATATCATGCGTTTTTTCCTTCCATTGAGTGATTCTTACTCAAGATCCTAGATTGGCAGGGGTTGTTGGCCAAAGTCAAGCCCTTGTCCTTCAAAGATGTTTTTTAATCACGAGGCTTTGTTCCATATTGGTGTCTTGTCCAAGTTGTGGTTTGTTGGCCAAAGTCAAGACCACTTCTTGTCCAACGACATTGATTACGAAGCTTCTTGTCAATGGGTCCGCCGCTTTGACTGGGATCATTAGGTTTGTTGTGCCAAAGCCAAGGCCTAGTTGATTCAGAGGAAAAGGTTAGGATATACATTCGATGTATAGACATATATAAGATATATGTTTAGGACTTGGATGTCCACCTACTGGATCTAGGAGTTGGATTAGATCCAATTGATCTTCGAGATCTACCTAGTTAATTATCATACAATTTGTTGGCCAAAGTCAAGATTGTGTGATATTTAACGGGATCCTAGCCCACTAGGAAACACGGTTTCCCGAGTACTCGACAGAGGGTTAGAGGCTCGACGAAAATAGTGGGAGGCAAGTATTGAATTTGCAACATTCGTTCGAATACTCGCTAAACACGCTCATTTTATTTTACTCGTCATATAATCAAAAGTATTAGTTGGACTAATATTTTATGTTGTTTTTAAAAATATATATAGTTGGACTATATACAAACTCATTCAATATATAGTTGATTTTGTAATTGGATTATAGTAATCAATAAATTGAAATAAAATGATAGTTGATTTTATATTGGATTATAGTAATCAATATTAAAATTATAGTTGATTAAATAATGGATTATTGTAATCATTATAATAAATAGTACCTTATTAAATTGATTAAATAGTTGGACTATTGAAATCAAGAAAGAATTGAAAGTTGAATATTTAAAATATAATAATCTTGGATTAAATGTTTTAAATGATTTAATTTTCAATTGGGAATTAATAATAGGTTAATTTATTTGATAAAATAACTTATTATGACTAAGCCCATAATTAAGCAATAGTAGAGCATAAAGTCTTTGGAAGATTTATGAGATGATGACTTTAGTGCTTAATTAATATACTTACAATAATCTATCTTTAGATTTAAAAGTATTAAAATTGCAATTAATAATTCTTGGAGAATTAATTGACTATTCTAGTGGAGAAAAGTCAAAGTTTGCAATTGGGCATGTAGCACAAGGTGCACATCATTTCGATATTCTAAAACCCAAGGCTTGGCCAAAGGTTTGTGAAATATTGAAAAGGTAATTGACATATCCCAAAGTGACTACCATTTGGATATGGAAGACACGAAGGAATTAAAGATAGGGAGAGGCTCTAACTTTAAAATATTTGTCAAAGTGTGTTTACTACTAGTATTAAAATTGGATTTTAAATACTTAGTGTGGTACATAATACATATATGTATTGACGTTCAGAATCCGCTGTGAGCTGGATACTGGCTTCAAGCCGAGATTTCTCTGCGAATTGGAAACGGGACGAAAGTCGCTGTTTCGACCGTAGATACCTAAATTTAGGAACTACCATTTGGGTATGTACTTAAAAATGTTATAATGTAACTAGTTAGACTAGAGACATTATCTCTATATCAGTGTTTAATCTGATGCGGATAAAACCTTTATATTCTAAAACACTAAAGTGTTTCATTATATAAAGATGATACTGAGACAAATACATTAGATGTAAATAACATAATTTATATTTTGAATATAAATAAAATCTCAAACATATAAATGACAAATAAATAGCTCAAATTGATTTGATCAATAGAGACTTATTTGTGGCATTGTTGTCTGGGACACAATTAAACGAGACTCGTATATCCACACTTTTGAAGAGTGGGTACTAGGTCTGATTTGACTATTCAAATAAGGTCTGCGAATCTAGTTTATTAGGTAAAGTACCTAAAATACTATTTACTTGGTAATAGTGAAAAGGCCACCGATCTGTTAGCCCTATTCATGGTGAAGTAAGTGGGCCCATATCTAGCTAGGCTAGATGTGAACATGAATATTTCGTGACCTTAACGGATGTAGCATCACGTTGTGGTTATGTGTTTCTTTTGAAGAACACAGATCAGAAACTTTTGAAGTTTCGACACGAAGAAAACAAACAGATCGGCTATAGTGTTATTCCGCCACGGTAAGACCGAAATGGAAAATACTTAAGCAGTAAGTTTCATATATAAATGAAAGAGTACGGTGTTCTTTCATGTGAAGACTCCTCCCGAGACACGTCGGTTAGACGGTGTGTCTGAACTAAAACCGAATTTTGTTGGACATGATAAGGTTTATCACGAGTCGCTCTGAGCTACTATTTCCTTCTACAGGATATGTATTAACAGCGCAAAACTTATTTAGAATAGGTTCCATATAAATCTGTTTGACAGATATCATATAGGATATGAACAGGAAAGAAACGAGGTTTCACATTCCTGATAATTTGGGTATGCCAGGCATAAAGTTTGGATGATACCAAACTAAGACCCAAATTGGATTAGTGCCAATATAGGTTATCCTAAGGGAAACCATAAGTATAGTACTTATAAATCCCACATGAGAACAATGTGATTGTTGCTCACCATGCGGTTTTCCTGAGAGGAATACCGATATGCAGTGGTCAGTGGGAGGATAGTGATACTCAATGAAAATCGGAGTAATACTATTCATAGCACGAAGTCCTTAATGGAACACAAACAATTCATCTATGATGAATCTGTACCATTAATCTTCAGATACACAAGAAATCGGGTAGATCGGATAGAGTCTGAAAAAACCTAGGGTATGGGTTTCTGATCTACCTCATTAAGATGTCAATCTTATGGAGGTGTACCATCCGACTACGTTATGAGGAAGAGATACGAGGTATCGACTCCCTGTTATGGCAAAGTGCCATGAGTCCGAAATGGATTCCATGTATAACGACTATTATGGATACTAGTTGTTGTACCACAAGGCGTTGTGCCTATGGTACATTATACGTCTTCAAGGAAGACATACATGGATGACAACATACCAACTTACAAAGCTAGGCTTTTGATGAAAAGGTATCGTTATCAACATAGTGTTAATAACGGTTCAACCTTTTACCTGTTGCCATGGTAAATCCATTTTGAAGATGCTTGTAGATAACTGTATATTTCATTTATGAAATATGTCAGTTACAAATCAAAATCGCTTTTCTGAAAAGGAAACTTTTTGGAGGATGTTTACAACATCCTGACGATTTTGAATAACCGACAAACAAGGTTTGCGGGTTATTCGATCCATGTTTGGATTGAAGCAAGCATAAGGTTCTTGGAACTGACGTTTTGAAATAATCATAATGGTTTATGATTTAACTCAAAACGAAATAATTCTTGTGTATATAAGGAGGTTAGTGGGAGACAGCACTGACAGTGAAATTCCCATAAAGCAATTGGTGAAAGCTTGGCTTTCATAGATATTCTTTCAATAGAAATTCTCCGTAGAATTCTGGGGAGTAACAACCTTTATTCAAGGAATAAAGATCTATTGGGATAGATTTGGAGTTGTTAACACTATGTGGGAAATTGTACATTTAAAATGTACTTGTATTGGTGTCTCATACGCTCCGAGCATATGGAGTCACAATCGGGTCAATCCGAGTGATAGTCACTGGATTGAAGTTAAGAACATCTGTTAGTATCTCTGAGAACTAAAGATGTTATCTTTAACTATGGAGAAGGAGAACTTGAAGTGACTGGGATCACTACTGCAAGTTTCCAAAACGATTAAATACTACGGTACTATAAAGTTTGAATAACGGGACAGTGAGCTGGAAATATTCCGAGCAAGATAACTGCTGCCGAATAAACAACAAATATGGATTATTGCTGCAGCTGAGGCAGCAATAGAAGCCATTTGGATCGATAATAAATCTAATTAGATTAGATATAATTCTGTTAGCAGCTGAGCTAGGCGTCAGCACAGGCTAAAGAATTAAAGGTCTCATCAACGATCCAGATATATACTTCTATATCATCTGATTCGTTCGGATCATACATCGTGGCGATGTGATGATCGTGTAAAACGCGTCAGACGATAATTAAGCAAATCCGCTGACGAAAACCCTTCCTCAGCAATTTGAGCGAATTGTACATAGTTCGGGTGTTAGACACTCGAGTGACTGGCTATGTGCCAAGTGGGAGATTGTTGGACAAAATGACCCATAGCGTCACTATTTGCACAGATCATTGTGTTGTTGTAGCAAATTAACTATGTGACAAGGAAATTGCACTCTCATCATTTGTGATTAGATCACCATAGATATATAAATGAAGAGAGGTCCCTATGATTAGTTCCTGGATTGAGATGATATGAGACAGTATCAGTCCACGAAGGATTAATCATTAAATATCCCTAGCCGTAGTATTATCGAGGCTGGACATCGATAATGCGGAATAGGCTAGTATTGCACTTGTGCGTGTTATGAGGGCACAACGGCATAGTTCTCATATATATAAGTATTGGATACTTGTGCAAGTGCGATAGGAGGCCGTGTTTCACCGATGGTACGGGAAACAGCTTCGCTCTGGATAGACCCCTCGGAATCCCATTGGTATTATGAATATGTGTCTATGGGAGGCCGAAATCAAGGTAGGTGTGTATAGTCTTAACCTGAGACTTACATCGCTAATGCTTACGACAATCGATATACTTTAGTTGAGGTCGTCTAGGACTGTAACTGGTTCTGTGTACGCCAATGCCGGGTATTTGAGAATCGTAGTGTATTGGATGTGATGTCAAGACGGAAGTATCACTCCAGTCATAGTGGAGATGATGTCACGCAGGATACGGTATTAGTGCTCTTAAGAGATGCGCATCCAATCGTGATATTATGACCAGGTCATGAATATCCGATTATAGAGACTAGTTACCAGACATCCGATATGTGTTTCGGACGGGGCAGACACTTATCCAGCCCCAGCCCTAGCACGTGACTATCAGATACTGGGCCGATATGCACAATACATTAGTATACTACGCTTGATACAGATCTTAATATTCTTTAAAGGATATGTCCGGAGAATTAGGTAGACTTGGTGCTTTGCTAGGAGTCGACCTTGTCTCGTAAATCGGTAGAACGTAGTACTTGGTACGTACGTGATTCGGATACTCCGACGACCGTATTTACTGCCAGATTATCCGGGGATCTCATGGGTCGCTTCCCGATAATCCACCGATGACGCACAACTCGCACTCTTGAATAATCTGGGATTATAATAGAAGAGAGAGAAAATTAATCTAGGATTAATAACGGAGATATTTTATCCGGGATAAAATGTCGTCTAAAGAGAGATAACGATTAATTTGGAATTAATCGGTAAATTAATATATTCGATATATTAAACGAAATTAGATTTCGACGCGGAATTAAAATTAGATTTTAATTCGGGCAAACGAGTTAATTTAGAATTAATTCGTTAGCGACGTAAATAATAATTTCGCTAGGCGCAATTATTTATTTAAATTCGATTTAATTAACGTCGCGACGTAAGCTCGGTATTTCGGAAATATCGAACCCGAACGCGTGAGTGCACGTGGGCCCACTTTCATTTATTACATGTGGGGCCCACATGACACATGTCATTCTAATGCTTTGCATGTAGATTGTGTACATTGCACTCAATGTCATTGCATGGAGTTTGAGTGTTTGACACTCTAAGCCATTGCATGCTTTGTGTCATAATTATTATTAATTTAATAAATATTATGGCATAAATATAAATTGTTTTTTGGTAAATCATTTTAATATAACACAAAACATTTCATCTCTCTAAAATGCTCTCTTCTCTCACGCCCAAATGGGCACAATGCTCACTGGTTTTGAACCAGAAAAACGTGAGCAATAGGGAAGCTAAGAGTGGTTTCTCATGGTGAGAAATCAAGTGCTAGCACACTTACAAGTCTTGCGAAGGTGGTAGGGAGGTTCAACCATGAGGCGGGACTCATCCGATGGAGTTTGGAGCTTCGTTTTGAGACCCGAAACTGCCAAGACAGTGAACATGGACTGCTGCAGTGGGCTTACAAAGGCAGTGCGTTTTTGGGCATGATTCATCTTCAAATCGACATAACCGATCAATGTAAGTATTCCGCTATCTTCGTTGGTGTATTCACGCATGTTTTCATGTCTTGATTTGATCTTGGGACCTTAGAAATTACCAACAGTGTTGAAACCAGAGAACCTTCAAAACATTCAACGCAACTCAAATCTAAGTCTTCGAATAAATGATGTAAGTTAGACTCAAAATGTGTGTGTGCAAAGGTTCTTTCACAGCTTAATCCTCAGGTAAGCTAACTCGATGATTTCGTTTCAAAAATCGGGATCGATGGGTCAAACCAACCTAGATGTCTCAGTTAGGCTCTGCAATTGCTTTTTTGTGCTCAATGTGGTATGGTTTTATCTTTCTTTTCCTTTGTCTCTCATTTTTCTTTTCATTTTGAACTTCTTTTTTCTTTTTCTTTTCTTTTTCTCTTTCTCTTTTTTTTTTCAACACACCTACCCTTTAAGGTAGCATTTCTCCTCATGGTGGTCCTAATACTCGCCCATGGGTAGCTTCACTCTTATCGGTTACAAGTGGTTCAATTTTTTTTCTTAGAGACTTTTCTTTTATTTTCAACCATACCACACATCATAACATAAGCAAATCAAGATAGACATCTCTTGGTTCACGGTGAAACCAGTGAGTTTGAGGAAGAAATCAGCCCATTTGGGCGAGAGAGAGATGAGAGGAAAGATAAAGTGTTTTGTTGATTGTTAGATTTCTAAAATCCAAAAAATACATAAACCAAAATTTTGGTATTAGCCTTTCAAAAAGGTCAACCAAATTTTAGAGCCAAAAGGCATTTAATGCCATCCACCAACTCACATCAATCACAAGTGACATGTTGTCAATCACTCAAAGTGACTAGACATCAAATCAATCAAAGTGACTAATGATTTGACGCTTGATGTGACTTGCGTGCCGCACTCGAATTCTAAATGCGAAAACACTATCGGGCTCGGGTTCGCTAATTCCAAATTAATTAATTTTCCGTTACGACACAATTAAATGATTATGCCTAGTGAAATCACTATTCATATCGCTAACGAATTAATTCTAAATTAACTCGTTCGCCAGAATTAAAATCTAATTTTAATTATGCGTCGAAATCCAATTTCGTATAATATATCGAATATATTATTTTATCGATTAATTCCAAATTAATCATTTTCTCTCTTTTATTGATATTTTATCCCAGATAAAATATCTCTGCAATTAATCCCAGATTAAATTTCTCTCTCATTTAATTAATCTCAGATTAATAAAGTGCGAGTCATACGTCATCGGTGAATCTTCGGGAAGCGACCCATGAGATCCCCGGATATATTGGCAGTAAATACGGTTATCGGACTATCCGAACACGTGAGTACCTAGTACTACATTTGTACCGATTTACAAGACAAGGTTGGCTTCTAGCAAAGCGCCATGCCTACCCAATTCTCCAGAAACATGCTTACAGGAATAAGCGATCTATATCAGGCGTAGTATACGTAGTATTGCATATTTCGATCCAGTATCGGATGTCACGTGCTAGGCCTGGGGCTGGAATTGTGTCGACCCCATACGAAGCACATATCGGATATTTGGTAACTAGTCTCTATAATCAGATAAACATGACCTAGTCATTTTATCCCGATAGCTGCAGCATATAAGAGAATGAGTTCCGTATCCTACGTGACCATCATCTCCACTATGACTGGAGTGATACTTGTTGGACAATTATGACCCATAGCGTCACTATTTGTACAGATCATGGCGTTGTTATATAAATTAACTATGCGACAAAAGAGATTGCACTCTTATCATTTGTGATTGATCACCTAGATGTATAAATGATAGGAGGTCCCTGTGATTTGTGTAGGGGTTCTTAGGGGCAGAATCCGGTAACGCAGCGGAAGCGGTGGAAAATCAAATTTTCCGATTTCAAAACTTTTTCTCGGATTAATTAAATAAACATATTTATTTAATTATCCAATAATCAAATTATGAAATAAAATTCAAATAAATCATATTTAAGTGAATTTACCAAATTGCCCTTATATTGGTATTTTGTCCATTTTAGTCCGAAATTGATCTAATCAATTTTGAATGATTCTAAATCATCAAAACACCAAAAGCACCAAAATCCCCAAATATTACTCACTTGGCCGAATGCTCCCAATGGTGGGCAATGTGTGCATTTTGTCATTTCATGCATCAAAACACATCAAGATGTAATCCAATGAACATGAAACTTTATATGCATCATATACACACCCAAATGCACAACATATATGAAAAGCCCCAAATTTGGAATTGGTCATGAACCCTAATTTTTCAATTTCATCAAATTGGACAAATTGGACCAAATTGGTTAAATCCAACACTTCAATCATCTTTCTTCCATCCAATCAAAGTCTCAATACAATGAAACAACTCAAGATCAAATCTAGGTCATTTAAGAGTGGGTCAACAACTCTAGATTAGCAACAAGGTTTCCAAAACCATAAAAGAATACTTATAACTACACTAGTCACAAGCTTCCTCCATTATACATGCACAACACTTTCATCAAACATTTATCCATCAAAAACACAAAGAATAAAGAATAGAAAAACAAAAGAACATCACAAGATGTTGCCCACAAAAAGAGGAACAAATTACTCTCTAATGGAAGGTTGGAAATACTTACTATTTTCCAAGCTTTTCTTGATTTTTCTTTCTTTTCTCTCTAGCATTCTTTGCCTTCCTTTAATGGAGTTTTTGGTTAAAGTGTATTAGGTAAAAACCAAATGAAATGAAAAACAATATATACATGCTTGGAAAAGCCCTTGGCCGAAATTGGTAAAGGCAAATACAAGAAATATTAATTTCATCTTCATTTGTTTTTCATTTAATCAACTTGACATAAATTTCATAAACACTTTAAAGATATTTATATTAAGTCAACAAAGGCAACCAAGAAAAATATAACTCTTATATTTATTAAGGTGTTGTCCAAAAATTTGACAAAAAAAAGAAAATGATATTTCAATTTTAAACATTTTAAACAAATATCAAAGAAGTCAAATCCAATTTGACTACCATTTCCTTTACTTTAAAGTCAACATTAAACACTTATAATCATTTCCTAACTTTATCATTGGTAAGATATTTATATTTTAATTATATTAATCATTTAACAATTAAATAATTAATTAATTAATTAAATACAAATATCTCAAATATATGTATTTCATTTACTTTAAATATCTCAAATACATATATCAATGATATATGTCAAATACATTTATTTGACAATTTATTAATGTGTATTTAATAATATCATATATTAAATACAAATACACATTAATTAGGAAATGACGGTTCGGCCCGTTCGCATGTATTTTTCGTTTAACGATTAAACGATTTATAAATAATCATCATTATTCATAAATGTTGCTCTAGTGCTCTACGAGTATGTTTCATTATTGAGACTCTCTAGATTCAGGTATATCCGTCACAAAATCCAATTTCATGTGCATAATCTATCCACCCGTAGATTATAACGATCACGGATAAACTAGCTGAATCATACATGTCGAGGTCATTGCATACGTATAATCCCTCCGTCACAGGTATCCAGATAATCCCAGAGATATAGATGTAAACGTCAAATCTCTATAGGTATTATCTTGTCGACGTATCTATTAGCAATCTTTAAATAACACTCGGAACTTACTTCCGATGTATACTGTGCCACACATATTTAATAAACTGCTAAATATATATGGACTACCTATGCTCTGTACACAGAACTGACGGATCCTATCTTGACACACACAGGATATCCTGAGGATCGATCCACACCCAACGAACAGGCGGAGGTCTGATCTAAATAGATCGGTGACGTGACTGCCATCTAAGTGTGGAGGATGTCTCATACATCCACAGTGTGTCTCAAGTCGAAGGACCACTATGCTACTCAACCCGAGAAGATTCTTATTGACGTTGGTGTACCATCCATTAAGAATCTTCGGTGAGCCGTTCAGTGTTTATCCACCATAAACACCTACACGTCTATACGAGTCTCCATAGACTCATGGTTCATTGGGATAAACCATCAGACCAAGTCTCGATATAAGACATGTACTGGTCTCAACGGATTTGACTAACCGACCCGTGTTAGCAAATCTTGACCAGGAACTATGTTTGATAATATTCATATAGCAGTGACACTTCCCAATGTCAATTACAAACTAACTTTGTAACTGTGTACTGGATTATATATTATCGGGCCTTTGTCTAATATATACATATCAGTAAACCACATTTAGTTTCAATCTAATCGTAATCAGATCGAATACGTATATAAGAACAAGAGGTGCAACCATAAAAGTAATATTATGGAATAAGGGGATGTTCGTATTCATGAATCAGACATAAATACGGTCCGGATTGGCGCTCTGAGCACCAACCCCAACAATTTCTCCCACTTACTCTAGTGCCAATTCACGGTATCATATACACGTCTCAATGTGTATCATATGCACATAGCCCTCAAAAGCTCACCAGTACTTAAGAGGCAAGAAACAAGTCCGCTATGAATATTGAGTTTGTCAAAACAAACTCCATCGTTTCCCTTAGTCAGCATTATTCATATTTTGTAGAATCTAAATTATACATTAATATGACACTGATGCTACATCAGTATTATGCTACAGCTACTAAGTTGTCCAAGTATTTAGGGATCAAATCCAAAAATATTATGAGGACAACCGCAAGCACAACACCAATATAAAACTTCTAATTTATAAGGTCACTATGCAACTTCATAAGTCTATACTTCATAAGTTGCATCTGATTCTACTCAGTTAGTAGAATCCTTCGTGACACTCCCACTGCATCTTTTGTGACTCTTTATGACGTAGACTGTCTAACGTCATAATTAGTCTCAAAACTAATATGACCCTAATGGTTGCAGACTATGTTCTCCATGAATTAGAAACTCGTTCTTAATATCTCAAAGATCACAAAGAACGTGTTTCAAGATCCATCATATGGTCTATAGGATGTCAAAATAACTCGTAACAATTACGATTAAATCAATATCTACATTCGCACATTATAAAGTATTTCTATGTCATCATCAAATGATACATAAGATTGATAGACATTCTAATCAAGATCTCTTTCGAAAAAGTAATCATCCTTTACGAAAAATGAATACTTTATATAAGACACACAATAACTGTCCAACAGTTATACTAACTGTCATACAGATAGCCTAGTTATGTCATTTATTAGATCATATCTAATGTACGAATAATAGGAGTATCTCACAAGTCTCTTAGTTTTATATCTTATATAAAACTTTATATCAAATATAACAGAGACTACTCCCACTGCTTTCACGGAGTAAAAAAGACTTAGGTAAATCTTTTACCTCACAAACATCTCATTATTACTATAATAATGATAATGTTGTTAAGATATATATAACACTAGAAAGTAATTTGCACGCTCCCACTAACCCTTTTATCACATATGTATTCTATATACTTTGACAAGATCAGACAATCTGACGATATCAAAAATAGAGAACACATATTTCTGGAAGACTTATCCGAGTCTACAATAGGCTCTATAAGCTTAGCACAAAACTGCGATCTAAACAGAACACAAACACTAGGGCCATTCCAGAATGAACTCTTCAAATAAAGAAATCACAACTGATCTCTTATCTGAATAAGTCATTCAAAAACGCCAATTTGCATTCTTTAGCTAAAACATACAATTTATTATCAACATTAACCAATATATCCTTAATTGTTCAATTAGCGTGACTAGAGATAAGTTTTCTCAGAATCTACAATAGATTGCTGAGTATAACTTTTCTCACTGTCATACTGTAAAGGTCAAACCTTTAATAAGCTCATATTGTTTCGCTGCGCAAACAATTAGCACATATCATGAACTAATTCATAATGAAAGCGTAATCAAGTTCAAAACTTGATCGTAGTATGCTATGAACAATCTTAGATCTATGGTTCAATGGTGAACTTCCAGAATCGATATCAAATATCGCTTCCATTATAAGTTATAGGATAATTTTTCTTCAGTAAGAAAACAACGGAACCATTAAGTATCAAATACTCGTGAATGATTCTGTTATCCTATTAAACTTGTACGGAAGATGTATAAGGGTTGTTTCATCTTATTAATAACGTAGTTCCATTTATAATTTATCATTCTCACATTTGACTTCAATAAGTCAAGTCTTTTCTACAATATTTAACATCTGATGTTACACACAAAGTAATAAAATGATTTTATTACTTAGAATCATAGGAAAGATATTCTATTAAATAGAATACAATATTCTAGTAAACAGAATAAAGGATAAACTTTTACTTATACCTCCGAGGTGTAAGTAATTTCCATTATATAACTATTATATAAAAGAAAGATTGAAATCTCAAACTTTTCAAGATTCAAATTTTCCACGTATACATATCATATATGCAACTGTAAAAAAATGGAACATTAATTAAAGAGATGAATTAGTGTTACTGGAGTATAACCCCAAGAGTATTGAAACTAATTCGGTAACATTCAATATCAAACGAATCAAATCGTATAAGATTCAATTGCTCCCACTACTCAATTCCATCAAGATGGAATCGTGGAAGAATAATATTGAATATGAATCATATTCACTGTATAACCTTAGAACTAATTGCTTTAAATTCAGATGTTTGATCGTATCAAAGATCTTTGAACAGTTCAAAGACATGTATGAATTTTAAGGATCAAGTTTTCAAAATACTTTAGATTGAATATATTTGAACAAGTCAAAAATGTCCAATCTTCATTTCATCAGAACAGATTGAAAGTTTTGATACTTTCAAGACTTTCAATATGTGTTCCTTCAGAAACACGTAACTAAGTTATGACAATTCATCAACTAAGTTACGAAATAAAGAAAACTACCTTAAGAATTATTATTTATTAAACTACATACATCCAATGTATCAGTTAAATAAATTTGGTGGTCCAATGACAATCATTGGTTAAACGAGATCTTAATCACTTTCCTGAATACAATATTCATTAAATGGATAAGGATGTGTGGTGTGATCTAGTATCAAACCATCCTTTACCATACGGATTGTGCATCCAATACTTAAGTGATTAAATTCATAAAGCACCGTTCTAAATTATTTACTTTACCGAATAATTTTTCTTAATGTTTATCTCTACGTCAATGACACTACTAGTTATTATAAAATATATAACAATTGTATAAAGAACAAGTGACTATCCAATAGTCACGAGTTCCGATATCAAATATCAAAACAATCATTAACCAATATTTCAAATAACTAGACGGGAGATCTGGTATCCAATTCCTATAGTTGTAGTATTTGTGAAAATCAATATTTCTTTCTATACAAACTATACGCATCTCCTTTCTTTAGCTTTACTATTTGCATTCAACTATTCACAACAATTGTAAATAATTGATTAGCAAATTGTGTCGCAACATTACCTCTAAAGGTAATTAAGCTTAGAAACGTCATTACTAGATAAACAAATACCTAATAGGGCTTTCTTAATGCCAGTCAAGAATCTCGAGACATGAACTAATTCAAGTCAATTCTTACTGCATAGAAACTATTGTCTTTAAAGTATTATATCCTAAAGGGGATATATATCTAGATTATCTATCATGACTTAGAAACTAAGTCACTAACCATCTTATTTTTGGAGGAAAATCGGAACAATAGTTCCCGATGGTTTAGACCAATCTAATAATATCCTAGTCTAGTAGTATCTAGAACCTATTCTAGAATAACTGCAACCAAGAGTCTAGTCAGATAACATATCAAAATATGTGTGCAGTAAATAAAAGTTTAATTCTATCTACTATAGAATAAGGAAACAAACAAGCGGCAATTTCCATAATAAAACACACTGCCTAAGTTATGGAATATTTTAAACTTAGCAGTGCCTCCCACTATTTTTACGTAATGCCGTAATCCCCAACGGAAAGACGAGATTCAATAATTAAATCGAATTCCATAATGGGAAGAGGACCCCATGAATATATTTCGACTCACAGCAGAGGCACGGTCTCGCCGACATATATTCACAGGTAGACAACTAATTGTCAATCACTCACTAGTGACTCCAAGGTTCCGGTCCTAGCCGTTTCTCGTTGTCGCTGTGAAGGCAGGCCCACAAGGAGACGTACCAAGGTTAAACTTGTCAATGATAAACTCAAGTTACTTGCATAACCCTGACAGCTAGGGCACGTTCAGGATTCCGCTTTCGCTTGAATTTATCTAGTATCTAATATACATTCGGCATAAATAAATTTCTATCAGCTACATCCTCACAGCAGAGGCACGGTCTCGGATGTAGTCAACGAAAAGATATTTATAAACCGTATTGAAAAGACGGACCAAGAAACAAGTATTCCAAATACTATTTACTTTAAAACCTTATTAAGCGGGGATATTCCATTAAGTGTCATACACCCTAAATCTAATCAAATTAGATTATAACATGCATGTATAAAGTCAAGAAAACATGATTAAACATTGAATAAAACAAGCTAATCATTTATGGAGGCCTAGAATCAGACTCGCTCTGATACCATTTTGTAAGGGTTTTTAGGGGCAGAATCCGGTAACGCGCGGAAGCGGTGGAAAATCAAATTTTCTGATTTCAAAAATTTTTCTCGGATTAATTAAATAAACATATTTATTTAATTATCCAATAATCAAATTATGAAATAAAATTCAAATAAATCATATTTAAGTGAATTACCAATTGCCCTTATATTGGTATTTGTTCCATTTTAGTCCGAAATATTACTCACTTGCCGAATGCTCCCAATGGTGGGCAATTTGTGCATTTTGTCATTTCATGCATCAAAACACATCAAGATGTAATCCAATGAACATGAACTTTATATGCATCATATACACACCCAAATGCACAACATATATGAAAAGCCCCAAATTTGGAATTGGTCATGAACCCTAATTTTTCAATTTCATCAAATGGACAAATTAGACCAAATTGGTTAAATCCAACACTTCAATCATCTTTCTTCCATCCAATCAAAGTCTCAACACAATGAAACAACTCAAGATCAAATCTAGGTCATTTAAGAGTGGGTCAACAACTCTAGATTAGCAACAAGGTTTCCAAAACCATAAAAGAATACTTATAACTACACTAGTCACAAGCTTCCTCCATTATACATGCACAACACTTTCATCAAACATTTATCCATCAAAAACACAAATAATAAAGAATAGAAAAACAAAAGAACATCAAAAGATGTTGCCCACAAAAAGAGGAACAAATTACTCTCTAATGGAAGGTTGGAAATACTTACTATTTTCCAAGCTTTTCTTGATTTTTCTTTCTTTTCTCTCTAGCATTCTTTGCCTTCCTTTAATGGAGTTTTTGGTTAAAGTGTATTAGTTTAAAACCAAATGAAATGAAAAACAATATATACATGCTTGGAAAAGCCTTGGCCGAAATTGGTAAGGCAAATACAAGAAATATTAATTTCATCTTCATTTGTTTTTCATTTAATCAACTTGACATAAATATCTTAACACTTTAAATATATTTATATTAAGTCAACAAAGGCAACCAAGAAAAATATAACTCTTATATTTATTAAGGTGTTGGCCGAAAATTGACAAAAATAAAGAAAATGATATTTCAATTTTAAACATTTTAAACAAATATCAAAGAAGTCAAATCCAATTTGACTACCATTTCCTTTACTTTAAAGTCAACATTAAACACTTATAATCATTTCCTAACTTTATCATTTGGTAAGATATTTATATTTTAATTATATTAATCATTTAACAATTAAATAATTAATTAATTAATTAAATAAAAATATCTCAAATATATGTATTTCATTTACTTTAAATATCTCAAATACATATATCAATGATATATGTCAAATACATTTATTTGACAATTTATTAATGTGTATTTAATAATATCATATATTAAATATAAATACACATTAATTAGGAATGACGGTTCGGCCCGTTCGCATGTATTTTTCGTTTAATGATTAAACGATTTATAAATAATCATCATTATTCATAAATGTTGCTCTAGTGCTCTACGAGTATGTTTCATTATTGAGACTCTCTAGATTCAGGTATATCCGTCACAAAATCCAATTTCATGTGCATAATCTATCCACCCGTAGATTATGACAATCACGGATAAACTAGCTGAATCATACAAGTCGAGGTCATTACATACGTATAATCCCTCTGTCACAGGTATCCAGATAATCCCAGAGATATAGATGTAAACATCAAATCTCTATAGGTATTATTGTCGACGTATCTATTAGCAATCTTTAAATAACACTCGGAACTTACTTCCGATGTATACTGTGGCCACATATTTAATAGACTGCTAAATATATATGGAATACCTATTCTCTGTACACAGAACTGACGGATCCTATCTTGACACACACAGGATATCCTGAGGATCGATCCACACCCAACGAACAGGCGGAGGTCTGATCTAAATAGATCGGTGACGTGACTGCCATCTAAGTGTGGAGGATGTCTCATACATCCACAGTGGTGTCTCAAGTCGAAGGACCACTATGCTACTCAACCTGAGAAGATTCTTATTGACGTTGGTGTACCATCCATTAAGAATCTTCGGTGAGCCGTTCAGTGTTTATCCACCATAAATACCTACACGTCTATACGAGTCTCCAAAGACTCATGGTTCATTGGGATAAACCATCGGACCAAGTCTCGATATACGACATGTACTGGTCTCAACGGATTTGACTAACTGACCCGTGTTAGCAAATCTTGACCAGGAACTATGTTTGATAATATTCATATAGCAGTGACACTTCCCAATGTCAATTACAAACTAACTTTGTAACTGTGTACTGCATTATATATTATCGGGCCTTTGTCTAATGTATACATATCACTAAACCACATTTAGTTTCAATCTAATCGTAATCAGATCGAATACGTATATAAGAACAAGAGGTGCAACCATAAATAAGTAATATTATGGAATAAGGGGATGTTCGTATTCATGAATCAGACATAAATACGGTCCGGATTGGCGCTCTGAGCACCAACCCCAACAATTTGTTCATGGATTGAGAATGATATGAGATAGTATCAGTCCACGAAGGATAAATCATTAAATATCTAGTCAGAGTATTATCGAGATTGGACATCGATAAATGCCTAAAAGACTAGTATTACACTGTGCGCGTTGTGAGGGCACAACGGTATAGTTCTCATATATTTGGGTATAGGATACTCATGCAAGTGTAATAGGAGGTTGTGTTTTACCGATGGTACGGGAAACAACTTTGCTCTGGATTGACCCCCTCAGAATTCCATTGGTAGTATGATTATATGTCTATGGAAGTCCGACATCAGGGTAGGTGTATTTGGTCTTAACCTGAGACTTGTACCGCTAATACTTGCGACAATCAATATACTTTAGTTGCGGTCGTCCAGGGCTTTAACAGGTTTTGTGTATGGCTATGCTGGGTATATTGAGAATCGTTAGTTCGTTGGGTGTGATGTCAAGAAGAAAGTGTCACTCCAGTCATATGGAGATGATGGTCACCTAGGATACGGTACTAGTACTCTTAAGTACTGCAGTCATCGGGATAAAATGACAAGGTCATATTTATCCGATTATAGAGACTAGTTACCAGGCATCTGACATGTACTTCGTACGGGGTAGACACAATTCCAGCCCCAGGCATAGCACGTGATCATCTGATACTGGACAGAAATACGCAATACTACATATACTACGCCTGATATAGATCCTTTATTCCTATAAGGATATTTCTGGAGAATTGGGTAGGCATGGCGCTTTGCTAGAAGCCAACCTTGTCTTGTAAATCGGTAAAATGTAGTACTTGATACTTACGTGTTCGGATAGTCCGACGACCGAATTTACTGCCAACATATCCGGGGATCTCATGGGTCGCTTCCCGAAGATTCACCGATGACGTATGACTCGCACTCTAAATTAATCTGGGATTAATTAGAAGAGAGAGAAAATTAATCTGGGATTAATTGCGGAGATATTTTATCTGGGATAAAATATCAATTAAAGAGAGATAACGATTAATTTGGAATTAATCGATAAATTAATATATTCGATATATTAAACGGAATTGGATTTAGACGTATAATTAAAATTAGATTTTAATTCGGGCGAACCAATTAATTTAGAATTAATTAGTTAGCGACGTGGATAGTGATTTCGCTAGGCGTAATCATTTAATTACGACGCAACAGAAAATTTGTTAATTTGGAATTAGCGAACCCGAGCCCGAGGTTATTTGCGAGCGCATTCACATTTCGAATTCGAGTGCGGCACGTAAGTCACATCAAGCGTCAAATCGCCAGTCACATCAAGCGTCAAATCATGTCACTTTGAGTGATGTGACACTTGATTGATTGATGTGATTGATTGATGGTAGTTGTTGGAGTTGTTGGAAAGCTTTACCATTTGACTTTTTGGAAGCCAAAAAAATGGTAAATCACTTATTTATTTTTGGAAAATATATAAGTGTATGATATATACACTTTTCCTACTAATTCAACACAACTTTCTCTCCTCCCCTCTTCTCTCATTTACACGCCCATGGAGGGTTGTTTTTCCTTCTGGTTTTGGCAGCCACTGCCGAGAATCAAGAAGAAAAGGGAAGCTTAGAGTCGCGATTTTGTGGCAAAATCGGGAGTGCTAGCACACTACGAAGTCATGCGAATGTGATAGGGAAGTCCACCCATGAGCCGGGAATCGTTTGACGAAGCTTGGAGCACAAAACTTGAAGACACATGGCCGAAATTTGTTGACTGGTGCAGCTCACTGCCATGACCTTGGAGGGAGCAGAATTTGATTTTGTTCATCGCGCGTCGCTCAACCGATCGAAGTGAATATTCCGCAACTTCGTTGATTTGTATTCACACTTATTTCATGCTTGTTTATGATCTTGGGACCTTAGCAAACACCAACAATGGTATCTTGAGCAAGGTTAAAGCATGAAAATTTTATGGCTTAAAATTTGGGTAAAATGTTTTCAAGCATGATTTGGTTGAATTGGATGATTGAGTATGCTTAAAACATGTTGAATTGAAGTTTGATTGGGTCAATTTCATGAAATTGGATTGGATCAATTTTTTGCCCAAAATTTGTGTTGGCCGAATGCCTTATGCCTTCTTTAGTCTTGGAATTTTTTGATTTTTGATCATTGGATGACTTGAATCAATTGGGAATGTTGATTTAATATTGATTGTGGATTCAATTGGATTGAAATCGAAATCGATTTAAAATTCTCTATGATTGCCGAGAATGATAAAGCATGTATTGGGTTTGATTTTAATTAAATTGTGTTGGACATGATTTAATATTAATGAGCATGATTAATTGTACAAATTTGGTGTTTTGGAAATATTGATTTGGGTAATTAATAATGCTATACACTTTAGTTTAATTAAATGTGAAATTGGATTTTGTAATTTAATTGAATTGGGCTAATTTGGAAATTGGGCTTGAAATGTTGTTATTGGGCTTCTTGGGCTTGGTTGTACTAAGTTGGGTTTAAGCAAAATTGGTTGGATCCAATTGGGCCCAAAACAGCTTCCATAAAGCCCAAATGCGACTAATGGACCTTTAAAGTTTAATTGGGCCTAATGGGCCAAAATTGATTTCTGGGTTTATGGGGTAATTCCCGGATTGGATTTTGGTTATTCGGTTCGACCCGAGTTGACCAAAAGTCCACTCCTTAAGAAATTAATTAAAAGCCCATTGGACTTTAATTGAATTGACGTTTGACGTTAATCGGGCTTTGAGACCCGTAACGATTAAATTTGGAATTTAAGTCGTAAAGGTTCGTTAATAAAGTGTAGTATTTAATTTGGAATTAAATGGCGAATTAGAGTTAAATACAAATTGAATTGGATTTAATTATGTAGTTTAATTTAATTCGAGAATTCGTACTTTGAGTAATTATTCGCAAAACGAGTTTGACTCGAAAAAAATCAAATCGTTGTTTGAACATTGGATGGTCACTAATTATCAGATTAATAATTTGATTAGATTGATTGGTAACATGCTTGTGTGAATACATGGTTGCGATGCATGAATAATGTATATCGGATGGATATTAGATGGGTGGGATAATTTTAGAAATTGTTCTAATAAATTTTATTTATTATTTGGACCTGCGTGTTCAGCCTTATACCTCCATATTTTTTTGTATTCTCTTCTCACATATTCCCCTCAATGTAAATGAGGTTTCTTTAGAAGTGTAGTGCAACGGGTAGAAGTAAATACATGTGCTAGGGGGAGAGAGAAATGGAGAGATTTGATCTAGGATCAATGTGTAAAGTATCCATCCGCATATCATTATTATTTTATTCATATGCGCTTTATTATGTGTTTAGAATGCATGTTTAAGGGTGTATGATGATGAGACCTTAACAAAGATAATAAATTGGTTGCCAATTTGCACGCGAAAAACCCTCAAACAATATTAAGCGTTTTTCCTTCGATTGAGTGATTCTCACTCAAGATTCGAGACTGACATTGGCTTGTTGGCCAAAGTCAAGGAATTTTTCCGTCGAGGATGTGTTTGAATCACGAGAGCTTTGTTCCATGTCAATGTCTTGTCCAAGTTGTGGTTTGTTGGCCAAAGTCAAGACCACTTCTTGTCCATCGACATTGATTACGAAGGTTTCCATGGTCAATGGGTCGCGCTTAACTGGGATCACTAAGTTTGTTGTGCCAAAGCCAAGACTTAGTTGATTCAGAGGAAAAATGTTAGGTAATACATTGGATGTATTGGCATATATAAGATATATGTTTCGGACTTCGATGTCCCCCTACCGGATCTAGGAATTGGATTGGATCCAATCGATCTTAGAGATCTACCTAGTTAATTATCATACAATTTGTTGGCCAAAGTCAAGATTGTGTGATATTTAACGGGATCCTAGCCCCCTAGGAAACACGGTTTCCCGAGTACTCGACAGAGGGTTAGAGGCTCGCCGAAAAATAGTGGGAGACAAGAATTGAATTTGCAATATTCGTTTAATTACTTGCCATACGCGCCCAAAATAAATATCATTCGTCAAATATATTAAATGTTAGTTTGACTAATATTTAAATGTTGTTTTAATTAATAGTTGGACTATATTCAAACATTTCATTTATAGTTGATTATATAATTGGATTATAGTAATCAATATATTTGATTTAATTAAATTATAGTTGATTAAATAGTTGGACTATTGTAATCATTATGATAAAAGGTACCGAAATCGTTGATTAAATAGTTGGACTATTAGAATCAAGAAAAATTGAAAGATTGACATTTAAAACAAAATCCTAGAGAAAATGTATTTAAATAGTTTAATTTTCAAATTGGGAATAAAATTTCAGGATGGTCTTGGAAAAATAAATAAGTTACTTTATTTGATAAAATAACATATTAGGCCTAAGCCTGAAGTTAAGCAAATAGTAGAGCATAATCTTTGGAAGATTAATGTGATGATAACTTTAGTGCTTAATCCATTATACTTACCGCAGTAGACTCCTTAATTTCTGAATCAGAACTAAGGACTAGATCCTTAAAGTATGATAATGAAATTGAAGGATCTTCACAGATCTATACTTAGATCTTAGAAGTACTAAATTGCAATAAATAACTCTTTGAGAGTTAATGAATATTCTCAAGGAGACGAAGTCAAAGTTTGCAATAAGGCAAGTAGCGCAAGGCGCACCTTACTTCGATATTCTAGAAACCCGAGGCTTGGCCAAAGGCTGCTGGAATGTGAAAAAGGGCAAAGGCAAAATCATTATAGTCTTCTGGAAGATAAATGACATATCCCAAAATATCTGCCTAAATTGTGGCAAACGGGATCGCGGAAGCGTCACTGCCATTGGACAAGGCAGACATGAAGGAATTGAAGACGAGCAAGGCTTTGACTTCAGATAATTTTTTCATAATTATGTTCATTACTAATATTAAAATTGGATTTTAAATACTTAGTGTGATACATAAATATATATATTGATGTTCAGAATCTGCTATGAGTAGGATAATGACATCAATTGAGATTTATCTGCGAATTGTAAACGGGACAAAAGTCGCTGTTTTAACCGTAGATACCTAACTTTAGGAACTACCCTCGGGTGTGTACTTAAATTAGGGAACTGTTATAATGTAACTAGTTTGACTAGGAACATTATCTCTATATCAGTGTTTAATCCGTTGCGGATTGACCTTTATATTCTAGAACACTAAAGTGTTTTATTATATAAAGATGATATTGAGATAAACACATTAGATGTGAATAACAGAATTTATATTTTGAATATAAATATATCTCAAACATATAACATGACAAACAAATAGCTCAAACAGATTTGATCAGAAGAAACTAATTGTGGCATTGTTGTCTGGGACACAATGAAACAAGACTCGTATATCCACACTTTCGAAGAGTAGATACTAGGACTAATTTGATCCCATTCAAATAAAGTCTACGAATCTAGTTTATTGGGCAAAGTGCCTAAAACACCTTTACTTGGTAAAAGTGTAATTGCCACCGCCGACCTGTTAGCCCTAGTTCATAGTGAAGCAAGTGGGCCCATGTCTAGCTAGGCTAGAGGTGGATATGAATATTTCGTGACCTTTACGGATGTGGCATCGCGTTATGGTTATGTGTTTCTTTTAAAACACAAATCGGAAACTTTTAAAGTTTCAACACGAAATAGACAAACAGATCGGCTAAAGTATTAACTGTCATGTTTAGACCGTGATGAAAATACTTAAGTAATAAGTTTCTTATACTTGACAGAGTATAGTATTCTTTCAAAGAGGACTCCTCCCGGAACACGTCGACCTGATGGTGTGTCCGAAAAGTGAGTAACCGAATTTTGTTAGACATGATAAAGGTTAATCATGAGTCGCTCTGAGCTACCATTTCCTTCAACGAATAAGCATTAACAGTACAGAACTTATTTAGAATAAGGTTCCATCATAATCTGTTTGACTTATTTAGAACTTATTTAGATATGAACAGGAAAGAAACAGGTTTCTCATTCCTGCACATTTGGGTATGCTAGGCATATGTTTGGATGATACCAAACTAAAACCCAAATTGGATAAGTGCCAATTGTCGGTAATCCTAGGGATACCAAAGTATTGTACTTATACATCTCACTAGAGAACAATGTAATTGTTGCTCACCATGCGGTTTTCCTAAGAGGAATACCGATATGAAGTGGTAAGTGGGAGGATAGTAAAACTCGATGAAAATCGGAGTAATATTATTCAAGGCACAAAATCTTAATGGAACACAAATAGTTCATCAAGGATGAAACTATACCAGTAATCTTTGAATACACAAGAACCACGTAAGTCGGAGAGAGTCAGAAAACAACCTGGGGTATGGGTTTCTGATCTCACCTCGAAAAGATGTAAATTTTTGAGGTATACCAACTGACTATGTATGAGGAAGTAATACAAGGTATCGACTCCCTATTATGACAAAGTGTCATGAGTCCGAAATGGATTCCATGTATATCAACTATGTTTTGATACTAGTTGATGTACCGCAAGGCATTGTGCCTATTGGTACTGTATAAGTCTTCAAGGAAGACATACATGGAAGACAACATACCAACGTACTAAGCTAGGCTTTTAGCGAAAAGGTATCGTTATCAACATTATGTTGATTTCGATTCAACCTTTTACCTGTTGCCACGGTAAATCCATTTGGATAATGCTTGCTAATGCTGCATGTTTCATTTATGAAATATGTCAGCTGAACGGAAAATCGCTTTCCTGAAAATGAAACCTTTAGGAGGATGTTTACAACATCCTGTCGGTTTTGTCGTACCATAACAAGCAAACAAGGTTTGCAGGTTATTCGATCCATGTTTGGATTGAAGCAAGCATAGGTTCTTGGAATTATCGTTTTGATGTAATCATAATAGATTATGATTTAATTCAAAATGAAAATGATTCTTGTGTATATAAGAGGGTTAGTAGTAGCGCACTGACAATAATTTCCTATAAAATAATGATAATAGATGTCATTTCATGGAAATGAATTCCCAAAGTAATAATCGGTGAATGCTTGGATTTCGATAAAACTCTCCGAGAAATCGTACATTGAAAAATGTATGTTACCTGGTGTCTCATACGCCTTGAGCATATGGATTCACAAATAGGCCAATCCATGTGATAGTCATTGGATTGAAGTTAAGAACATCTGTTAGTATCTTAGAGAACTAAGGATGATGTCTTAATCTGTGGAGATGGAGAACTCGAAGTGACGAGGATCACTACTGCAAGTTTCCTAACCGATAAAAATGACTATAAGTCGCAAACGGTACTATACAGTTTGAATAACGGAACAGTGAGCTGGAAATCTTCCAAGCAAGATAGTGTTATCGAATGAACAACAAATGCGGGTTATTGCTGCAGCTGAGGCGGCAATAGAAGCCATTTGGGTCGATAACAAATCTAATTAGATTAGATATAATTCTGTTAGCGGCTGAGCTAGGCGTCTGCGTAGGCTAAAGAATTAATGGTCTCATCAACGATCCAGATATATACTTCGATATTCGTCTGATTCGTTCGGATCCATACATCGTGGCGATGTGATGATCGATAAATCGCATCAGAAGATAATCATGCAAATCCGCTGACGAAAGTCTTTTCTCAGCAGTTTGAGCCAACCGTACATAGTTCGAGTGTAAGACACTCGAGTGACTGGCTATAGGCCAAGTGGGAGATTGTTGGACAATTATGACCCATAGCATCACTATTTGTACAGATCATGGTGTTGTTGTACAAATTAACTATGTGACAAAGGAGATTGCACACTTATCATTTGTGATTAGATCACCTAGATGTATAAATGACAGGAGGTCCCTCTGATTTGTTCCTGGATTGAGAATGGTATGAGACAGTATCAGTCCACGAAGGATAAATCATTAAATATCCCAAGTCAGAGTATTATCGATATTCGACATCGATAAATACGTAAAAGACTAGTATTACACATGTGCGCGTTGTGAGGGCACAACGGTATAGTTCTCATATATTTGGGTATAGGATACTCATGCAAGTGTAATAGGGTTTGTGTTTTACAGATGGTACGGGAAACAGCTTCGCTCTGGATAGACCCCCTCAGACCTCGGAATTCCATTGGTAGTATGACTATGTGTCTATGGAAGTCCGACATCAGGGTATATGTATTTGGTCTTAACCTGAGACTTGCACCGCTAATACTTGCCACAATCAATATACTTTGGTTACGGTCATCCAGGGCTTTAACAGGTTATGTGTACGCCTATGCTGGGTATATTGAGAATCGTAGTGTGTTGGGTGTGATGTCAAGACGGAAGTGTCACTCCAGTCATATGGAGATGATGGTCACATAGGATACGGTACTAGTACTCTTAAGTACTGCAGTCATCGGGATAAAATGACAAGGTCATGTTTATCCGATTATAGAGACTAGTTACCAGACATCCGACATGTGCTTCGTACGGGGCAGACACAATTCCAACCCCAGGCCTACCACGTGATCATCCGATATTGGACAGAAATACGCAATACTACATATACTACGCCTGATATAGATCCTTTATTCCTGTAAGGATATTTCTGGATAATTGGGTAGGCATGACGATTTGCTAGAAGCCAACCTTGTCTTGTAAATCGGTAAAACATAGTACTTGGTACTTACGTGTTCGGATAGTCCGACGACCGAATTTACTGCCAACATATCAGGGGATCTCATGGGTCGCTTCCCGAAGATTCACTGATGACGTATGACTCGCACTCTAAATTAATCTGGGATTAATTAGAAGAGAGAAAAAATTAATCTGGGATTAATTGCGGAGATATTTTATCTGGGATAAAATATCAATTAAAGAGAGATAACGATTAATTTGGAATTAATCGATAAATTAATATATTCGATATATTAAACGAAATTGGATTTCAACGCAGAATTAAAATTAGATTTTAATTCGGGCGAACGAATTAATTTAGAATTAATTCGTTAGCGATGTGAATAGTGATTTCACTAGGCGTAATCATTTAATTACGACGCAATGGAAAATTCGTTAATTTGGAATTAGCGAACCCGAGCCTGAGGTTATTTTCAAGCACATTCGCATTTCGAATTCGAGTGCGGCACGTAAGTCACATCAAGCGTCAAATCGCCAGTCACATCAAGCGTCAAATAATGTCACTTTGAGTGATGTGACACTTGATTGATTGATGTGATTGATTGATGGTAGTTGTTGGAGTTGTTGGAAAGCTTTACCATTTGACTTTTTGGAAGCCAAAAAAATGGTAAATCACTTATTTATTTTTGAAAATATATACACTTTTCCAACTAATTCAACACAACTTTCTCTCCTCCTCTCTTCTCTCATTTACACGCCCATGGAGGGCTGTTTTTCCTTCTGGTTTTGGTAGCCACTGCCGAGAATCAAGAAGAAAAGGGAAGCTTAGAGTCGCGATTTTATGGCAAATCGGGAGTGCTAGCACACTACGAAGTCATGCGAGGTGATAGGGAAGTCCAGCCATGAGCCGAGAATCGGTTGACGAAGCTTGGAGCTCAAAACTTGAAGACACATGGCCGAAATCGGTTGACTGGTGCAGCTCACTGCCGTGACCTTGGAGGGAGCAGAATTTGATTTTGTTAATCACGCGTCGCTCAACCGATCGATGTGAGTATTCCGCAACTTCGTTGATTTGTATTCGCACTTATTTCATGCTTGTTTATGATATTGGGACCTTAGCAAACACCAACAATACTTCCGTCTTGACATCACACGCAACACACTATGATTCTCAATATACCCAGCAGAGGCGTACATAGAACCTGTTAAAGCCCTGGACGACCTAAAACCAAAGTATATTGATTGTCGCAAGTATTAGCGGTGCAAGTCTCAGGTTAAGACCAAATACACCTACCCTGATTTCGGACTTCCATAGACACATAGTCATACTACCAATGGAATTCCGAGGGGTCTATCCAGAGCGATGCTGTTTTTCGTACCATCGGTAAAACACAACCTCCTACTACACTTGCATGAGTATCCTATACCCAAATATATGAGAACTATGTCGTTATGCCCTCACAACGTGCAACTAGTCTTTTACGCATTATCGATGTCCAATCTTGATAATACTCTGACTAGGGATATTTAATGATTAAACCTTCGTGGATTGATATTGTCTCATATCATCTCAATCCAGGTACTAATCATAAGTACCTCCTATCATTTATACATCTTGGTGATCTAATCACAAATGATAAGAGAGCAATCTCTTTTGTCACATAGTTAATTTGTACAACAACACCATGATTTGTACAAATAGTGACGCTATGGGTCATAACTGTCCAACAATCTCCCACTTGGCCTATAGCCAGTCACTCGAGTGTCTTACACCCGAACTATGTACGGTTCACTCAAATTACTGAGAAAAGACTTTTCGTCAGTGGATTTGCATGATTATCGTCTGATGAAATTTATACCATCATCACATCGCCACGATGTATGATCCGAACGAATCAGATAAATATCAAAGTATATATCTGGGTCATTGATGAGACCATTAATTCTTTAGCCTGCTCTGTAGCCCAGCTCAGTTGCTAACAGAACTATATCTAATCTAATTAGATTTATTATCGACCCAAATGGCTTCTAATGCTGCCTCAACAGCAACAATAATCCACTTTTATTGTTTATGTGGTAACAATATCTTGCTTGGAAGATTTCCAGCTCATTGTTCCGTTATTCAAACTTTATAGTACCGTTGTTACGACTTACAGTCGTATATGTCGATTTGGAAACTTGCAGCAGTGATCCCAGTCACTTCACGTTCTCCTTCTCCATATTTTAAGACAGCATCCTTAGTTCCTCTAAGATACTAAAGGATGTTCTTAACATCAATCCAATGACTATCACTTGGATTGGCCTGATTGTGACTCTATATGCTCAAAGCGTATGAGACACCAGGTCGCGTACATTTATTTCAATGTACGAGTTCTCGGAGAGTACGAACAACTTTAAATCTATCCCAGTAGATCTTTATTCCTTGAATAAAGGTTGTTTCTCCCAAGAATTCTACAGAGAATTTTTATGAAAGCCAAGCTTTCACCTATTATATTTTATGGGAATATCATTTCCAAGAAATGACATATTATTATTATTATTATATGACATTACTGTCAGTGCTCTCCCACTAACCTCCTTATATACACAAGAATAATTTTCATTTTGAATTAAATCATACACCATTATGATTGCATCAAAATGATAGTTTCAAGAACCCTATGCTCGCTTCAATCCATACATGGATCGAATAACCTGCAAACCTTTTTTGCTAGTTTAGGTACGACAAAACCGGCAAGATGTTATAAACATCCTCTGAAAGGTTTCCGTTAAGGAAAGTGGTTTTGGCATTCAGCTGTCATATTTCATAAATGAAACATGCAGCATGAGCAAGCATTATCCAAATGGATATACTATGGCAATAGTTAAAAGGTTTCGTCGTAATTGACACAATGTTGATAACGATACCTTTTCGCTACAAGCCTAGCTTAGTACGTTGGTATGTTGCCTTCCATGTTTGTCTTCCTTGAAGACTTATATAGTACCAATAGGCACAATGCCTTGCGGTACATCAACTAGTATCCAAACTTGGTTGGTATACATGGAATCCATTTCGGACATCATGGCACTTTGTCATTATAGGGAGTCGATACCTTGTATCACTTCCTCATACGTAGTCAGTTCGTATTCCTTAATAAGATTGACATCTTTATGAGGTGAGATCAGAAACCCATACCCCAGGTTGTTTTCTGACTCTCTACGACTCAAGTGGTTCTTGTGTATTCGAAGATTACTGGTTTAGTTTCATCCTTGATGAACTATTTGTGTTCCATCAGGAATCGGTGCCTGGAATAGTACTCCGATTTTCATCGAGTTTTACTATCCTCCCACTTACCACTGCATATCGGTATTCCTCTTAGGAAAACCGTATGGCGAGCAACAATTACATTATTCTCTAGTGAGTTGAATAAGTACTATACTTTGGTTTCCCTAGGATAACCTACAACTTAGGCACTTATCCGATTTGGGTTTTAGTTTGGTATCATCCAAACATATGCCCAGCATACCCAAGTCTTCAGGAATGAGAAACCCGGTTTCTTTCTTGTTCATATCTAATATGAAATCTGTCAAACAGATTTTTATGGAACCTTACTCTAAATAAGTTCTGCACTGTTTATGCGTATCCGTTGAAGGAAATGGTAGCTCAGAGCGACTCACGATTAACCTATTGATCGTGGTCTAACCGTGACGGTTTAATACTTTAGCCGATCTGTTTGTCTATTTCGTGTCGAAACTCTAAAAGTTTCCGATTTGTGTTTCAGAAGAACACATAACCATAACGCTATGCCACATCCGTAAAGGTAACGAAACATTCATATCCACCTCTAGCCTAGCTAGATATGGGCCCACTTGCTTCACTATGAACTAGGGCTAACAGATCGGTGGCACTTGCACTTTTACCAAGTAAAGGTGTTTTAGGCACTTTGCCTAATAAACTAGATTCGTAGTCTTTATTTGAATGGAATCAAATCCGTCCTAGTACCCACTCTTCGTAAGTGTGGATATACAAGTCTTGTTTAATTGTGTCCCAGACAACAATGCCACTTTAAAGTTTTAACTGATTAATTTAGTTTGAGCTATTTGTTTGTCATGTTATACGTTTGAGATTTATATTTATTCAAAATATAAATACTGTTATTCACATCTAATGTGTTTATCTCAATATCATCTTTATAAAATAAAACACTTTAGTGTTCTAGAATATAAAGGTATACCCGCAACGGGTTAAACTCTGATATAGAGATAATGTATCTAGTCAAACTAGTTACATTTTAACAGTTTCATAATTTAAGTACACACCCGAAGGGTAGTTCCTAAACTTAGGTATCTACGGTTAAAACATCGACTTTCATCCCGTTTTCAATTCACAGATTATCTCAACTGAAGTCAGTATCCTGCTCATACCAAATTCTGCACATCAGTACATATTTATGTACCACACTAAGTATCTAAAATCCAATTTTAATTCTAGTAGTGAACATATTTATGACAAACATATCTGAAGTCAGAGCCTTGCTCGTTTTTCAATTCCTTCATGTCTGCCTTGTCATTTTCCACAATCCAGAAGCCTTTGGCCAAGCCTTGGCCTTCTAGAATGTCGAAGTAAGGTGCGCCTTGCGCTTCTTGCCTTATTGCAAACTTTGGCTTTTTCTCCTTGAGAATAGCCATTAACTCTTCAAGAGTTTACTTTTGCAATTTAGTACTTCTAAGATCTAAGGATAGATCTATAAAGATCCTTCAATTTCATTATCATACTTTAAGGATCTAATCCTTAGTTCTGAATAAGAAATTAAGGAGTCTATTTGGCAAGCTTAATGGATTAAGCACTAAAGTTATCGTCACATGAATCTTCCAAAGATCATGCTCTACCTTTTGCTTAACTTCGGGCTTACGCCTAATATGTTATTTTATCAAATAAAATAACTTATTAGTTTCCGGGACTATCCTGAAATTTATTCCCAATTTGAAAATTAAATTCTTTTAAATACATTTTCCCCATGATTATGTTTTTAAACACTAATCTTTCAATTTTATCTTGATTCCAATAGTCCAACTATTTAATCAACGATTTTAGGTACTATTTATTATAATGATTACTATAGTCCAACTATATAATCAACTATAATATAATAGGTTAAATTCAATTATATTGATTACTATAATCCAATTATAAAATCAACTATAATTAATTAAATCAAATATATTGATTACTATAATCCAATTATATAATCAACTATAAATGAATAGTTTGAATACAGTCCAACTATTTTATTATAACAACAATTAAATATTAGTCCAATTAATAATTAATTTATTTAACGACGAATTTTGTGATTGAGCGCCTATGGCAAGTAATTAAATGAATATTGCAAATTTAATTCTTGCCTCCCACTATTTTTCGGCGAGCCTCTAACCCTCTGTGGAGTACTCGGGAAACTGTGTTTCCAAGTGGGCTAGGATCCCGTTAAATGTCACACAATCTTGACTTTGGCCAACAAATTGTATGATAATTAACTTGGTAGATCTCTAAGATCAATTGGATCCCATCCAATTCCTAGATCCAGTAGGGGGACATCCAAGTCCGAAACATATATCTTATATATGCCAATATATCCAATATATTACCTAACATTTTTCCTCTGAATCAACTAAGTCTTGGCTTTGGCACAACAAACTTAGTGATCCCAGTTAAGCGTGACCCATTGACCATGGAAAGCTTCGTAATCAATGTCGATGGACAAGAAGTGGTATTGACTTTGGCCAAAAAACCACAACTTGGACAAGACACCGATATGGAACAAAGCTCTCATGATTCAAACACATCCTGGACGGACAAAGGTCTTGAATTTGGCCAACAAACCAATGCCAGTTTTAGATCTTGAGTAATAATCACTCAATGGAAGGAAAAACGGTTAATATTTTGTGAGGGTTTTTCGCGTGCAAATTGGCAACCAATTTATTATCTTTGTTAAGGTCTCATCATCATACACCTTTAAACATGCATTCTAAAGACATAATAAGGTGCATATAAATAAATAATAATGATATATGGATGGATACTCAACACATTGTTCCTAAAACAAATCTCTCTATTTCCTCTCTCCCGCTAGCACATGTATTACTTCTACCCGTTACATAACACTTCTAAAGAAACATCATTTACATTGAGGGGAATAGGTGAGAAGAGAAATACAAAGAGTATGGAGGTAATAGGCTGGACACAGAGGTCCAATTAATAAATTCTAAATTTAATACAATAATTTCTAAAATTGACCCACCCATCTAATATCCATCCGATATACATTATTCATGCATCGCAACCATGTATTCACACAAGCATGTTATCAATCAATCTAATCCAATTAATTAATCTGATAATTAATGACCATCCAATGCTCAAACAACGATTTGATTTTGCGCGAGTCCAACTCGTTTTGCGAATAAGTACTCAAAGTACGAATTCTTGAATTAAATTAAACTATAACATTAAATCCAATTTAATATGTATTTAATACTAATTGGCTATTTAATTCCAATTAAATATTACACTTTATTTGACGAACCTTTACGACTTAAATTCCAATTTAACGTTACGGGGTCTCAAAGCCCGATTAACATCCAATGTTAATTTAATTAAAGTCTAATGGGCTTTTAATTAATTTCTTAAGGCATGGACTTTTGGTCAACTTGGTCAAACCCAATAACCAAAGCCCAATCAAGGAATAACCCCATAAGCCTAGAAATCCATTTAGGCCCATTATGTTGGACAGTTATGACCCATAGCGTCACTATTTGTACAGATCATGGTGTTGTTGTACAAATTAACTACGTGACAAAAGCGATTGCTTTCTTATCATTTGTGATTAGATCACCAAGATGTATAAATGATAGGAGGTCCTTATGATTAGTACATGGATTGAGATGATATGAGACAGTATCAATCCACGAAGGTTTAATCATTAAATATCCCTAGTCAGAGTATTATCGAGATTGGACATCGATAATGCGTAAAAGACTAGTATTACACTTGTGCTCGTTGTGAGGGCATAACATCATAGTTCTCATATATTTGGGTATAGGATACTCATGCAAGTGTAGTAGGAGGTTGTGTTTTTCCGATGGTACGAAAAATAGCTCTGCTCTGGATAGACCCCTCATAATTCCATTGGTAGTATGACTATGTGTCTATGGAAGTCCGAAATCAGGGTAGGTGTATTTGGTCTTAACCTGAGACTTACACCGCTAATACTTGCGACAATCAATATACTTTGGTTTTAGGTCGTCCAGGGCTTTAACATGTTCTGTTTACGCCTTTGCTGGGTATACTGAGAATCGTAGTGTGTTGGGTGTGATGTCGAGAAGGAAGTATCACTCCAGTCATAGTGGAGATGATGGTCACGTAGGATACGAAACTCGTTCTCTTATATGCTGCAGCTATCGGGATAAAATGACTAGGTCATGTTTATCCGATTATAGAGACTAGTTACCAGAGATCCGATATATGCTTCGTACGGGGTAGACACAATTCCAACCCCAAGCCTAGCACGTGACATTCGATACTGGATCGAAATACGTAATACTACGTATACAACGCCAGATATAGATCGTTTATTCCTGTAAGCATGTTTCTGGAGAATTGGGTAGGCATGGCGCTTTGCTAGAAGCCAACCTTGTCTTGTAAATCAGTATAAACGTAGTACTAGGTACTTACGTATTCGGATAGTCCGATGACCGTATTTACTGCTAATATATCCGGGGATCTCATGGGTCACTTCTTGAAGATTCACCGATGACGTATGACTCGCACTTTAATTAATCTGGGATTAATTATATGAGAGAGAAAATTAATCTAGGATTAATTACGAAGATATTTTATCTAGGATAAAATATTATTTAAAGAGAGAGAGAACGATTAATTTGGAATTAATCGATAAATTAATATATTCGATATATTAAACGAAATTGGATTTCGACGCGGAATTAAAATCGGATTTTAATTCGGGCGAACGAGTTAATTTAGAATTAATTCGTAAGCGACATGAATAGTAATTTTACTAGGCATAATTATTTAATTAAATTTGATTTAATTACATCGCAACGAAAAATTCCTTAATTCGGAATTAGCGAATCCGAGCCCGGGAGTGTTTGCGGAACCATTCGCATTTAGAATCGAAGTGGGATCCGCAAGTCACATCTAGCATCACATCTATCGTCAATCAAGTGATAGATGTCTTTCACTTTGAGTGATTGACACCATGTCACTATTCATGATTGATGGTGGTAGTTGGCAAGCTTTAATGCTTGATTTTTGAAATTGAAAAGTTTAATTGTTTAATGGAAAATCAATTAAGATATACAAAAAGGCAATTTCTTCTCTCTCTTTCTTATGGCTTACGGTTTTGAAGCTTTTCCCTCCTCTCCCTCTCACGGTTTTGGAGACCAAAATTCTTCTCTTCTTTTGTTTGGCAAGGCCGAATACAACAAGGATGAAGATGGTGTTTTTGTGGCAAAAACATCAAGAGCTAGCACTTAAATGAGTTCATACAAAGGTGATAGGGAACTAATTTCATGAGCATGGAATCATCATCACAATCTTGGAGCTTGGAGACTCACCCATGGCCGAATTTGAGGACAAGAAGAAAGGCCATTGCCGAGACCTTGGAGGAGCTTCAAAGGGCTTAAAAGTTTTTGTTGTCCACCGCATCGCTCAACCGCTCGATGTAAGTATTCCGCAACTTCTTCGATGTATTCACTTTGTATTTTCATTGCTTGATATGATCTTGGGATGCTTAGACAATTCCAACAATGGTATCAGAGCCAGGTTGAGCATGAAAATATATTAGGGTTAAAATTGGGTAAAATGTATTTGAGCATGATTTGATGAAATTGGATGATTGAGTATGCTTAAATGTAGTTGAATTGAAGTTTGATAGGATCAATTTCATGAAAATTGGTTTGGAATAATTTTCCCCAATTTGTTGAGGCTTGGCCGAATACAC
The DNA here is from genome assembly GCA_019454045.1 of Zanthoxylum bungeanum. Taxonomy (NCBI): domain Eukaryota; kingdom Viridiplantae; phylum Streptophyta; class Magnoliopsida; order Sapindales; family Rutaceae; genus Zanthoxylum; species Zanthoxylum bungeanum. The sequence goes on from SKCR01023764.1 coordinate 187,702, forward strand.
TACTACCCTAATGTCTTGGTGATTTTTTTTTATTTTAATCCTTGGATGAGTTGGAATCATGTTGGGTAATGTTGATTTGTAATTCAATTGGATTGAAACCGAATTGGACATTAAAAACCCCACATTGCCGAGACTTGTGTAGCATGAAATGGGTTTGATTTTTGATCAAATTGTGTTGGACACTAATTGATGTAGATAAGCATAATTAATTAGGCTAATTGATGTTTTATAAATGTTAATTTGGTTGATTAATTATGTAATACACTTTAGGTTAATTAAATATGAAATTTGGAATTTTTATGATTTAATTAATTGGGCTAATTTTGTTATTGGGCTTAAATGGGCTTGGTTATACCACGATGGGTTTAGGAAAATTGGTTGGATCCAATTGGGCCCAAAACCGATTCCATAAAGCCCAAATACGACTAATGGACCTTTAATTATTTAATTGGGCCTAATGGGCATAAATTGATTTATAGGCTTATGGGGTTATTCCTTGATTGGGCTTTGGTTATTGGGTTTGACCCAAGTTGACCAAAAGCCCACGCCTTAAAGAAATTAATTAAAAGCCAATTGGACTTTAATTAAATTAACGTTGGACGTTAATCGGGCTTTGAGACCCGTAATGATTAAATTTGGAATTTAAGTCGTAAAGATTCGTGAAATAAAGTGTAATATTTAATTTAGAATTAAATAGCAGATTAGTATTAAAAACAAATTGAATTGGATTTAATTTTTTACTTTAATTTAATTCAAGAATTCGTACTTTGAGTACTTATTCGCAAAACGAGTTTGACTCGCGCAAAATCAAATCGTTGTTTGAACATTGGATGGTCATTAATTATCAGATTAATTAATTTGATTAGATTGATTGATAACATGCTTGTGTGAATACATGGTTGCGATGCATGAATAATGTATATCAGATGGATATTATATGGGTGGGGCAATTTTGGAAATTGTTGTAATAAATTTAGAATTTATTAATTGGACCTGCGTGTCCAGCCTATTACCTCTTTGACTCTGTGTATTTCTCTTCTCACATATTCCCCTCAATGTAAATGAGGTTTCTTTAGAAGTGTAGTGTAACGGGTAGAAGCAAATACTTGTGCTAGCGGAGAGAGGAACTGGATAGATTTGATCTAGGATCAATGTGTTAAGTATGCATCCGCATATCATTATTATTTATTTATATGTGCCTTATTATGTGTTTAGAATGCATGTTTAAGGGTGTATGATGATGAGACCTTAACAAAGATAATAAATTGGTTGCCAATTTGCACGTGAAAAACCCTCACAAAATATTAAGTGTTTTCCTTCAATTGAGTGATTCTTACTCAAGATCCAAGACTGGCATTGTTTTGTTGGCCAAAGTCAAGGCCTTTGTCCGTCGAGGATGTGTTTGAATCACGAGAGCTTTGTTCCATTCGGTGTCTTGTCCAAGTTTTGGTTTGTTGGCCAAAGTCAAGACCACTTCTTGTCCATCGACATTGATTACGAAGCTTTCCATGGTCAATGGGTTCCGCTTAACTGGGATCACTAAGTTTGTTGTGCCAAAGCCAGGGCTTAACTGATTCAGAGGAAAAAGGTTAGGTAATATATTGGATATATTGGCATATATAGGATATATGTTTCGGACTTGGATGTCCCCCTACTGGATCTAGGAATTGGATGAGATCCAATTGATCTTAGAGATCTACCTAGTTAATTATACAATTTCTTGGCCAAAGTCAAGATTGTGTGACATTTAACTGGATCCTAGCCCACTAGGAAACACGGTTTCCCGAGTACTCGACAGAGGGTTAGAGGCTCGCCGAAAAATAGTGGGAGGCAAGAATTAAATTTGCAATATTCGTTTAATTACTTGCCATACGCGCTCATTTCAAATATAACGTCAATTAAATTAACATATTAGTTGGACTAATATTTAATGTTGTTTTAAATAAACAATTGGACTGTATTCAAACTATTTCAATTAATAGTTGATTTTATAATTGGATTATAGTAATCAATATAATTGAATTTAACCTATAAAATTATAGTTGATTATATAGTTGGACTATAGTAATCATTATAATAAATAGTACCAAAATCGTTGATTGAATAGTTGGACTATTAGAATCAGATAAATTGAAAGATTAGTGTTTAAAACATAATCCTGAGTGAAAAATGTTTTAAAAGACTTTAATTTTCAAATTGGGAATAATTTCAGAATGGTCCTGGAAACTAATAAGTTACTTTATTTGATAAAATAACATATTTGGCCTAAGCCCGGAGTTAAGCAAATAGTAGAGCATGATAATTGGAATATTCATGTGATGATAACTTTAGTGCTTAATAAAATATACTTGCCAAATAGACTCCTTAATTTCTTAATCAGAACTAAGGATTAGATCCTTAAAGTATGATAATGAAATTGAAGAATCTTCATAGATCTATTTTAGATCTTAGAAGTACTAATTGCAATAGTTAACTCTTGGAGAGTTAATGGCTATTCTCAAGGAGATAAAGCCAAAGTTTGCAATAAGGCAATAAGCGCAATGCGCATCTTACTTCGACATCCCAGAAGGAAAAGGCTAGGCCGAAGGCTTCTGGAGTGTGGAAAAATGGCAAAGGTAAAATCTTTACAATCTTCTGGGAAGATAAAGAACATATCCCAAAATGTCTGCCTAAATTGTGGCAAACGGGATCGCGGAAGCGTGACTGTCGTTTGGACAAAACAGACATGAAGGAATTGAAGACGAGCAAGGCTCTAACTTCAAATATGTATTTCATAAAATATGTTCACTACTAGTATTAAAATTGGAATTTAGATACTTAGTGTGGTACATAAATATATACTGGTGTGCAGAATCTGCTATGAGCAGGATACTGACTTCAGATGAGAATTATCTGCGAATCGGAAACGGGACAAAAGTCGTTGTTTTAACCGTAGATACCTAAGTTAGGAACTACCCTTAGGGTGTGTACTTAAATTAGGAAAGTGTTATAATGTAACTAGTTTGACTAGATACATAATCTCTATATCAGGGTTTAATCCGTTGCGGATGTACCTTTATATTTTAGAACACTAAAGTTTTTTATTTTATAAAGATGATATTGAGATAAACACATTAGATGTGAATTAACAATATTTATATTTTGAATATAAATAAATATCAAACTTATAACATGACAAACAAATAGCTCAAACTGATTTGATCAGATGAAACATATTCTGGCATTGTTGTCTGGGACACAATTAAACAAGACTCGTATATCCACACTTTCAAAGAGTGGGTACTAGGACAAATTTGATTCCATTCAAATAAAGTCTACGAATCTAGTTTATTGGGCAAAGTGCCTATAACACCTTTACTTGGTAAAAGTGTAAGTGCCACGATCTGTTAGCCCTAGTTCATATTGAAGTGGGCCCATGTCTAGCTAGGCTAGAAGTGGATATGAATATTTCGTTACCTTTACAGATGTGGCATCGCGTTATGGTTATGTGTTTCTATTGAAACACAAATCGGAAACTTTTAGAGTTTCGACACGAAATAGACAAACATATCGGATAAAGTCTTAAAACGTCACGGTTAGACCATGATGTAAATACTTAAGCAATAAGTTTCTCATATACTTGAAAGAGTATAGTATTTTTTCAATGAGGACTCGTCCCGGAACACGTCAGTTTGACGGTGTGTCCGAACGGATAAATCGAATTTTATTGGACATAATAAGGTTAATCATGAGTCGCTCGAAGCTACCATTTCCTTCAACGGATACACATTAACAGTGCAAAACTTATTTCAAATAAGGTTCCATAAAAATCTGTTTGACAGACTTCATATTAGTTATGAACAGGAAAGAAACCAGGTTTCTCATTCCTGAAGATTTGGGTATGCTAGGCATATGTTTGGATGATACCAAACTATAACCCAAATCGGATAAGTGCCAAGTTGTGGGCTATCCTAGGGATACCAAAGTATAGTACTTATACAACTCACAAGAGAACAATGTAACTGTTGCTCGCCATGCATTTTTTCCTGAGAGGAATACCTATATGCAGTGGTAAGTGGGAGGAAAGTAAAACTCGATGAAAATCGGAGTAATACTATTCCAGGCACCGATTCCTGATGGTACACAAATCATTTATCAAGGATGAAACTAAACCAGTAATCTTCGAATACAAAAGAACCACGTGAGTCGGAGAGAGTCAGAAAACAACCTGGGGTATGGGTTTCTAATCTCACCTCATAAAGATATCAATCTTATTGAGGAATACGAACTGACTGCGTATGAGGAAGTGATACAAGGTATCGACTCCCGATAATGGCAAAGTGCCATGAAATCCGAAATGGATTCCATGTATAACAACCTAGTTTGGATACTAGTTGTTGTACCGGAAGGCATTGTGCCTATTGGTACTATATAGGTCTTCAAGGAAGACATACATGGAAGAAAACATACAACGTACTAAGCTAGGCTTGTAGCGAAAATGTATCGTTATCAACATTGTGTCGATTACAATGAAACCTTTTAACTATTGCCATAGTATATCCATTTGGATAATGCTTGCTGATGCTGCATGTTTCATTTATGAAATATGACAGCTGAATGCCAAAACCGCTTTCCTTAACGGAAACCTTTCGGAGGATGTTTATGACATCCTGTCGGTTTTGTCGTACCTAAACTAGCAAACAAGGTTTTCAGGTTATTCGATCCATGTATGGATTGAAGCGAGCATATGGTTCTTGGAACTATCGTTTTTTATGTAATCATAATGATGTATGATTTAATTCAAAACCAAAATAATTCTTGTGTATATAAGAGGGTTAGTGGGAGCGCACTAACAGTAAATGTCTTGTAAAATAATGATGATATGTCATTTCTTGGAAATGAAATTCCCATAAAACAATCGGTGAAAGCTTGGCTTACGAGAAAATTCTTCGTAGAATTCTTGGGAGAAACAACATTTATTTAAGGAATAAATATCTACTGGGATAGATTTAAAGTTTCTCGTACTCTCCGAGAACTCGTACATTGAAATAAATGTACACGACTGTAACATCCCGCCTAAGCCAGGATGCTACCGGCAGGAAACAGGTTAATCCTGTCTCCATAAGCCTCTGACTCTTGACTAAAATTCGGCATAACCTCTGCTAAAAGTCATGCAACCTTGATCAAAGTCCAGCATCTCAATACAACCTATAAGGCCCAACACACAGTCTAACACTAAATAATCAACTCAAGTCATAATCCAACTGGGCTCCATGCCCAAAAATGCGTATAAATAAAAACTTTTACAGTTAACTTATACAAACTTAAACTTTTACAAATACAAATAACAACTTGACTTTTGAAACTTCCCAAGACCTGGTGACTGGCTGACTGCAATGCTGCTATCCGGCTTCTCAAGCTCTGGTATTTGTAGTCGACCGATCAGGCCATCACCTGCAAAAACTCAAAACACTTGCTTTCACCGCGCTACTCTGATATCTTATTACTTTCCTACTTACTCTTCCACTAGTTTTAATTCGGACTTTTACTATAGTTACCTTTCTTTTATCACATTGAAATATCATCAAATCGAATCTATAAATTCATTCTTTTTCCTTAAACAATCATCAACAGTATATATATATATATATATATATATATATATATAATATATATATATATATATATATATATATATATATATATTTATATAAATAATCATATTATTCTACATTACCATTCATAGGAGTTTCTCATATTAGAGCATACAATTCAAATCAATATCAATCATAAACCAATACAATCACACATGCATATGGATGTAAAAAAAAATACTATCATGTATTGACATAAACTATATGTAACTCCAGTAATATCTAAGATATATGTTCTACCTTTATAAACTAATCTTATTTACCCATACTATGCTCCTATTATGCATGAAGACATTTTCCTGAAATATATTTTTTCTGAAATCTTGTTTATAAAAACTCTTTCTGAAAGCTTTTTATTGAAACTCCATTTTACTTTTTCTTTTCAGAAAATCTCTTTGAAAACTGTACTTTGAAAATGATATTTCTGTCTAAAATCTGTGTCTCTAAAATCTGAAATCTGTGTATTTGAAAACTGAAAACTTTCTCTGAATTTTGTATCTCTGAAAACCGTTTTCTAAATTCTGACTTTTGAAAGCTATATACTGATGTTTTGAAAACTGTGTACTGAAAATCTGAAAACTGAAAACTGGTCTACGTCCAGGACCATAACTCAACTGGACGTCTCTCTGCACCCAGGACCATAACTCAACTGGGTGTACTCGATGCCCAGGACCATAACTCAACTGCGGCATCTCTGAGGCTGGTGGTGCCCTACGTCCAGGACCAATACTCAACTGCAACGTAGAGCTCTACACCTAGGATCATAACTCAACTGCAGTGTAGCCACCCAGCTCTGAAATCAGGATTTCAGGGCCCTGTAGCCCTTAGTCCTGCTCGAGGATCTGAGAGCGTCCCCTAAGTCCTCCACATGTGCACATGCTACTATATCCGTCAATTCCAAGGTATCCGTCAATTCCAACTGAATGTCAAGTTACATACTGGGGTGAGTTTTTCCCTCATGCCCCGAAAAATATAAATCTTCTGCTTAAAGATCTCGAAACTGTATCAGACGTTTTCTAAAAATATTTTCTTTCAAAATATTTGAAACTTTCTTTTAAAATGCTTTGAATTTCGGAATCTTTCATAACTTCAAATCAATTTCTGAAAATCATAAAACATATATCTGTATCTCAAAACAGTAGAAGAACATTTTTCTAAAATAAATTTCTCTCAAAAGCATCTAAAACTTTTCTTAAAAACACTTTAAATTTTAATAACATTCTTAACTGTAACTCAACTTCTGAAAATCTTAACACTCACATATGCATATGCCTAGCATGCTTTCCATAAGCTCTTTATCTACGCTAGCCCATTCATATCTTTCTATACTACGCAGACTCATGACTTTTTCATTAGACACCCATATTTACATATATACCATTATCACTGTCATATTATTAAACATTCCATTCACGTAATGTGTATCTTTCCCACTTATATACAAATAAACATAACATACCTTTCATAATACTTCTATCTATAATACCACATTCATACTTTTCTAAACTACACGGGTTTATAACCTACTTTATCAGACAACTGCATTTTTATATACATACCTGTATATTCTATTCTTTACAAACATTTTCAGTTTTATAATCACAAGTAAACATAAGGCATTATCCATTATAATAGGAAAACAAAGTTCATATTCTTTCTTTCATTACCAATCCGGTCATGACTAAAGCTTAGGAACTATTTTTAAATCTAAAGAATTCTTTGCCATTGAGACTTCTTTCAAGTTATGATAACATTAAATACATTTCTATACACTTTATATGCATTACCCATGATTTATATTACCATTAAAAATCTCGAAATCAAAGTTCCCTACCATCATTAGAATCTTTACTGCAATACCACTAGAATTCAATTCTCAACTGTACATTCAACTCAGGCCTTGATCCCACAATCATTCATTTACATTCCAGTAGTGTTGGATACGCTAAGTCATACATTATGCTGTTCAATGTGTAACTAAAATGACCAGCACAAAAGTAGAAGCATTACCACAGGATCAGAGTACTAAAAAGTAAAAAAAATAACATACGAAATCAGAAGATCATTCGTCTAATAATAAAAACTGCCTCAATTCTTATAATGAAACTTTACATACAGCATTCCATAAAACCTGAAGTCTATTCACATTTATATAACATCTTTACATATTTTATATTCTAAAGTTATGATTCGTGTAGCTTCAAAGAATAAAAATGCAACCAAAATCGTCACTTACCATGTGCTAATTCTTTCAGAGGGTGCGTATAATCCTATAGTTTTTCTTAAGCTATCAAATTGTATGAGTAGTTTATAAAACACATCAAACTTTGCAGTAATCAATAAATACTCCAAATGTAATTGTTTCAGCTTGCAGACTTTTAATATTATTGGTTAGTTTTATAGCATTAACAATGTCCATTTTCACAAACCAAATAAAACTTACAAACCTATTTCATACAACATACTAGACCCACCAAAACCCCCAAATTCTTGGGTTCTTATCAAACTTTCCTCAATTTCCAAATTACTCCAATCCGATTAATTTATTTTAATTTCAATGTTAAAATCAATCTTGTATTACTTTAATATAATCGTTTTCATCATTCTTGTTTCAATTTTCAGATTCCTTTCCACAAATCAAACAAACAAATAAACACCCAAACTCAAGAAATTCATCACATAAATTACTTACGAATTGCTTCAGTTGCTCACAGCTTTTGCCTCTCTTCTTCTTCCTTACGCATCTATCTCTTTCTCTCTATTTTTCCGTTCTTCTCGGCTTCACCTTCTTCTTTTTCTCTTGATACAAGATTATTGTTGGACAATTATGACCTATAACGTCACTATTTGTACAGATCATGGTGTTGTTGTACAAAATTAACTATGTGACAAAGGAGATTGCACTCTTATCATTTGTGATTAGATCACCTAGATATATAAATGATGAAAGGTCTCTATGATTTGTTCCTGGATGGAGAATGATATGAGACAGTATCAGTCCACGTAGGATGAATCATTAAATATCCCTAGTCAGAGTATTATTGAGATTGGACATCGATAAATACGTAAAAGACTAGTATTACACTTGTGCGCGTTTGTGAGGGCATAACGACATAGTTCTCATATATTAAGGTATAAGATACTCATGCAAGTGTAATAGGAGGTTGTGTTTTACCGATGGTACGGGAAACAGCTTCGCTCTGGATAGACCCCCCGCGGAATCCCATTGGTAGTATGACTATGTGTCTATGGGAGTCTGCAATCAGGGTATGTGTATTTGGTCTTAACTTGAGACTTGCACCGCTAATACATACGACAATCAATATACTTTAGTTGAGGTCGTCCAGGGCTTTAACCGGTTCTGTGTACGCCGATGCTGGGTATATTGAGAATCGTAGTGTGTTGGGTGTGATGTCAAGATGGAAGTGTCACTCCAATCATATGGAGATGATGGTCACGTAGGATACGTAACTCGTTCTCTTAACTGCTCGAGCTATCGGGATATTATGACAAGGTCATGAATATCCAATTATAGAGACTAGTTACCAGACATCCGATATGTGCTTCGTACGGGGCAGACACAATTCCAGCCCCAGGCCTAGCACGTGAACCTCTGATACTGGACAGAAATAAGCAATACTTCGGTATACTACGCTTGATATAGATCACATATTCCTATAAGGATATTTCTGGAGAATTGGGTAGGCATGACGCTTTGCTAGAAGCCAACCTTGTCTTGTAAATCGGTATAAACGTAGTACGAGGTACTTACGTGTTCGGATAGTCCGACGACCGTATTTACTGCCAACATATCCGGAGATCTCATGGGTCGCTTCCCAAAGATTCACCGATGATATATGACTCGCACTTTATTAATCTGGGATTAATTAGAAGAGAGAGAAAATTAATCTGGGATTAATTACGGAGATATTTTATCTGGGATAAAATATTAATTAAAGAGAGAGAATGATTAATTCGGAATTAATTGATAAAATAATATATTCGATATATTATACGAAATTGGATTTCGACGCGGAATTAAAATTAGATTTTAATTCGGGCGAACGAATTAATTTAGAATTAATTGTTAGCGACGTGAATAGTGATTTCGCTAGGCGTAATCATTTAATTACGACGCAACGGAAAAATTCGTTAATTTGGAATTAGTGAACCCGAGCCCGGGATTATTTGCGAGCGCATTCGCATTTCGAATTCGAGTGCGGCACGCAAGTCAAATCAAGCGTCAAATCGCTAGTCACTTCAAGCGTCAAATCAATGTCACTTTGAGTGATGTGACAAGTTGTCATTTGATTTGAGTGATTGATGTAGTAGTTGAAAATCAACCTTTGTTTTTTTGCTTTTTGACTTTAGCATTTAAGGAAAAGTAAAATATACGGTAAATGGTTTTAATTTTGGAAAATATAAAAACCTATTACTTTTATTTTCTTTTTACCTTTCTCTCTCTCTCCCAATCGGTTTCAATGAAACCCTTTTTCCCTCCTCTTTCTCTCCTCTCCCTCTCACGCTTGGAGCCGAATTTCTTCTCAAAATTTCTGGTTAGACCAAAAATGAAGAAGAAGGAGAAGTGCTAGCACACCTTGGGTTATATTATGGTGATAGGGAAACTAACACATGAGCATGAAACCATTTTGGAGCTTGAAGCTTAGAGCTTCAATGGAGGTCTTCAATGGCCGTTTTTGGAGGAGCCATCACAGCCCAAAACCGAGCAGTCTCTGCTGTTCATGGAGGCCAAACCGAGCTTCAACAAGGAGGAAAACGCATATTGTTCTTCGTAGTATCAAACCCATCAATGTGAGTATGTATTCCGCCTTACTCCTTTGTGTATTCATGCGAATTTCTTGCTTGATTTCATGATCTTGGGACCTAATTAGAAACCAACAATGGTATCTTTGAGCTTTAATCAAGCATGAAAAAGTTAGGGTTAAAATTGGGTAAACTCGATTTAAGCATGATTTGGTTGAATTGTTTGATGAAGTATGCTTGAATGAGGTTAAATTGAAGTTGTGTACGTTCAATTTCATGAAATTGGATTGGATCCTTTTTTCCCCAAAATTTTTGGCATGGCCGAAATTGAAGAACCCTAATTTCTTGGTGATTTTTTGTTTTTTGATCATTGGATGACTTAAAACAAGTGGGTAATGTTAATTTGAAGTTCAATTGGATTGAATTTTGATTTGGAATAATTTTCCCCAAATTAAAGTAGGCTTGGCCGAATTCAAGTAACATGAAATTCATTGTGTTTTTTGATTTTGATTCATTGGATGAGTTGAATTGATTTGGGAAATAATGATTGTGGATTCAATTGGATTGAAACCAAATCGGAATGAAAAACCCCTAATTGCCGAGAATAAAGTAGCATGTAAAATGGGTTTGATTTTGATAAATTGTGTTGGACACTATTTGATATTAAAGTGCATGATTAATTATGTTAATTGATGTTTTAGAAATGTTAATTGGGTAATTAATTGTGTATTACACTTAGGTTAATTAATTATGGAATTTGGAATTTTATAAATTAATTAATTTGGGCTTATTTTGGAAATTGGGCCTTAATAGGTTGTAATTGGGCTTTTGGGCTTGGTTGTACCAAGTTAGGTTTATGCCAATTTGGTTGGATCCAGTTGGGCCCAAAACCGCATCCAAAAAGTCCAATTATGACTTAATGGACCTTAATTATTTAATTGGGCCTAATGGGCCAAAATTAATTTCTAGGCTTATGGGGTAAATCTCGGATTGGACTTTGGTTATCGGTTTGACCCGAGTTGACCAAAAGTCCATGCCTTATAGAAATTAATTAAAAGCCCATTGGACTTTAATTAAATAAACATTAGATGTTAATCGGGCTTAGAGACCCGTTGCGATTAAATTTGGAATTTAAGTCGTAAAGGTTCATTAATAAAGTGTAATATTTAATTTGGAATTAAATAGTGAATTAGTATTAAATACAAATTGAATTGGATTTAATTTTGTAGTTTAATTTAATTCAAGAATTTGTACTTTTAGTACTTATTCGCAAAACGAGTTTGACTCGCGCAAAAATCAAATCGTTGTTTGAACATTGGATGATCACTAATTATCAGATTAATTAATTGGATTAGATTGATTGATAACATGTTTGTATGAATACATGGTTGCGATGCATGAATAATGTATATCGGATGGATATTAGTCGGGTGGGGTAATTTTAGAAATTGTGTAATAAATTTGATTTATTAATTGGACCTGCGTGTCCAGCCTTATCACCTCTATTCTCATTGTATTTCTCTTCTCACCTATTCCCCTCAATGTAAATGAGGTTTCTTTAGAAGTGTAGTGTAACGGGTAGAAGTAATACAAGTGCTAGCTGGAGAGAGAAAGAGAGAGATTTGATCTAGGATCAATGTAAAGTATCCATCCGTATATCATTATTATTTTATTCATATGCGCTTTATTATGTGTTTAGAATGCATGTTTAAGGGTGTATGATGATGAGACCTTAACAAAGATAATAAATTGGTTGCCAATTTGCACGCGAAAAACCCTCACTCAATATTAAGCGTCTTTCCTTCCATTGAGTGATTCTCACTCAAGATCCGAGACGGCATTGGTTTGTTGGCCAAAGTCAAGGCCTTTGTCAGTCGAAGATGTGTTTGAATCACGAAGGCTTTGTTCCATATCAATGTCTTGTTGGTTATTATCTAGGTCCCAAGATTAAACAAGACATGAAATACATGTGTGAATACATCAACGGAGGTAGCGGAATACTCACATCGATCGGTTGAGACGATTTGAAGACGAATGAAGCCCAAAATGCTCACTGCCAAGGGCGCCAAAACCTGCAGTTCACTGCCTCCAAAAAAAGAATTTTGAGTGACGAATCGGAGCTCCAAGCTTCGTCGAACAGATCCCGGCTCATGGGCGAACCTCCCTACCACCTTCGCAAGACTCGTAAGTGTGCTAGCACTTGGATTTTCACCATGAAAATCCACTCGTGGCCTCCCTTTATTTACGCCATTTCTGGTTCAAAACCAGTGAAGAAAACAATCTTGGGCGTGAGAGATGGAGAAAGAAAATGAGAGATGAAATTGTGTATTAGTTATAAATGAAATGCATTTCAAATATATCTTATATACTTGTGTGAAATTCACTTTAATTTCACTTGCATTACCTTTAATTTGAATTTCAAAAGTCAAACAAAAAGGTAAACACTGTGCACATCAATTACACATCTAGTCCATCACTAGTCATATCACCTTTATTAAAGTGACATGTTGTCAAGTCACATCACTCAAAGTGACAATTGATTTGACGCTTGATGCGACTAATGATTGACGCTTGATGCGACTTGCGATGCGACTTGCGACCGCTCGAATTCGAAATACGAATGTGCTCACAATCACACTCGGGCTCGGGTGGTTCGCTAATTCTCAATTAGCGAATTTTCAGTTGCGTCGTAATTAAATGATTACGCCTAGCGAATTCACTATTCACGTCGCTAACGAATTAATTCTAAATTAATTCGTTCGCCCGAATTAAAATCTAATTTTAATTCCGCGTCGAAATCTAATTTCGTTTAATATATCGAATATATTAATTTAATCGATTAATTCCAAATTAATCGTTATCTCTCTCTAGACGATATTTTATCCTAGATAAAATATCTCTGTAATTAATCCTAGATTAATTTTCTCTCTTCTATATAATCCCAGATTATTAAGAGTGCGAGTTATGCGTCATCGGTGGATTATCGGGAAGCGACCCATGAGATCCCCGGATACGTTGGCAGTAAATACGGTCGTTGGAGTATCCGAATCACGTACGTACCATGTACTACGTTCTACTACCGATTTACGAGACAAGGTCGACTCCTAGCAAAGCACCAAGTCTACCCAATTCTCCGGACATATCCATTTAAGAATATTTAAGATCTGTATCAAGCGTAGTATACCATTGTATTGTGCATATCGGCCCAGTATCAGATAGTCACGTGCTAGGGCTGGGGCTGGATAAGTGTCTGCCCCGTCCGAAACACATATCGGATGTCTGGTAACATAGTCTCAATAATCGGATATTCATGACCTGGTCACAATATCCCGATTGGATGCGCATCACTCAAGAGCACTAGTACCGTATCCTGCGTGACATCATCTCCACTATGACTGAAGTGATACTTCCGTCTTGACATCACACCCAATACACTACGACTCTCTGATAAACCCAAAAGTGGTGTACGCAGAACCGGTTAAAGCCCTGTACCACCAAGACCAAAGTCTATCGATTATCGTAAGTATTAGCGATGTAAAGTCTTAGGTTAAGACTATACACACCTACCTTGAATTCGGCCCCTCCCATAGACACATAGTCATAATACCAATGGGATTCCGAGGGGTCTATCCAGAGCGAAGCTGTTTCCCGTACCATCGGTGAAACACGACCTCCTATCGCACTTGCACAAGTATCCGATACTTATATATATATGAGAACTATGCTGTTTTGCCCTCACAACGCACACAAGTGCAATACTAGCCTATTCCGCATTATCGATGTCCAGTCTCGATAATACTCCGCTAGGGATATTTAATGATTAATCCTTCGGGGATTGATACTGTCTCATATCATTCTCAATCCAGGAACTAATCATAGGGACCTCTCTTCATTTATATATCTATGGTGATCTAATCACAAATGATGAGAGTGCAATTTCCTTGTCACACATAGTTAATTTGCTACAACAACACAATGATCTGTGCAAATAGTGACGCTATGGGTCATTTTGTCCAACAATCTCCCACTTGGCACATAGCCAGTCACTCAAGTGTCCCACACCCGAACTATGTACGGTTCGCTCAAATTGCTGAGGAAAGGTTTTCGTCAGCGGATTTGTTTGATTATCGTTTGACGCGATTTATACGATCATCATATCGCCACGATGTATGATCCGAACGAATCAGATGATATAGAAGTATATATCTGGATCGTCGATGAGACCTTCAATTCCTTAGCCTGTGCTGACGCCTAGCTCAGCTGCTAACAGAACTATATCTAATCTAATTAGATTTATTTTCGATCCAAATGGCTTCTTTTGCTGCCTCAGCTGCAGCAATAATCCGCATTTGTTGTTTATTCGGCAACAGTTATCTTGCTCGGAATATTTCCAGCTCACTGTCCCAGTGTTCAAACTTATAGTACCGTATTATATTATTTAATCGATTGGAAATTTGCAGCAGTGATCCCACTCACTACAAGTTCTCCTTCTCCATAGTTTAAGATAGCATCTTTAGTTCTCTGAGATACTAACAGATGTTCTTAACTTCAATCCAGTGACTGTCACTTGGATTGACCCGATTGTGACTCCATATGCTCGAAGCGTATGAGACACCAAATCAAGTACATTTTAAATGTACAATTTCCAGAGAGTGTTAACCAACTCCAAATCTATCTCAGTAGATCTTTATTCCTCAAATAAGGTTGTTACTCTCCTCCCCAGAATTCTACGGAGAATTTCTATTGAAAGCCAAGCTTTCATCAATTGCTATATGGGAATTTAACTGTCAGTGCGCTCTCCCACTAACCTCCTTATATACACAAGAATTATTTCGTTTTGAGTCAAATCATAAACCATTATGATTATTTCAAAACGACAGTTTCAAGAACCTTATGCTTGCATTAATCCAAACATGGATCGAATAACCCGCAAACCTTGTTTGTCGGTTATACAAAATCGTCAGAATGTTATAAACATTCTCCAAAAGGTTTCCTTTTCAGGAAGCGATTTTGATCTATAACTGACACATTTCATAAATGAAAACGCAGTTATCAACAAGCATATTCAAAATGGATTTACCATGGCAACAGGTAAAAGGTTGAACCGTTATTAACACAATGTTGATAACGATACCTTTCCGTCAAAAGCCCAGCTTTGTACGTTGGTATGTTGCCTTCCATGTATGTCTTCCTTGAAG
This sequence comes from Zanthoxylum bungeanum, assembly GCA_019454045.1. NCBI lineage: Eukaryota > Viridiplantae > Streptophyta > Magnoliopsida > Sapindales > Rutaceae > Zanthoxylum > Zanthoxylum bungeanum. Next base: position 203,297 of record SKCR01023764.1, read on the forward strand.
ACGTTTAATGTACCAATAGGCACAATGCCTTGTGGTACAACAACTAGTATCCAAAATAGTTGTTATACATGGAATCCATTTCGGACTCATGGCACTTTGCCATAATAGGGAGTCGATACCTCGTATCACTTCCTCAAAACGTAGTCGGATGGTACACCTCTATAAGATTGACATCTTCATTGGGTTAGATCAGAAACCCATACCCTAGGTTGTTTTCTGACTCTATCCGATCTACTAGTTTCTTGTATTTTGAAGTTAAGATTAATGGTATAGATTCATCATAGATGAACTATTTGTGTTCCATTAAGGACTTCGTGTCTTGAACAGTATTACTTTATTTTCATCGAGTATCACTATCCTCCCACTGACCACTGCATATCGGTATTCCTCTCAGGAAAAATGCATGGTGAGCAACAATCACATTGTTCTCATGTGAGATTTATAAGTACTATACTTATGGTTTCCCTTAGGATAACCTATTTTGGCACTTATCCAATTTGGGTCTTTTAGTTTGGTATCATCCAAACGTTATGCCTGGCATACCCAAATTATCAGGAATGAGAAACCTCGTTTCTTCCCTGTTCATATCTTATATGACATCTGTCAAACAGATTTATATGGAACCTTATTCTAAATAAGTTTTGCACTGTTAATACATATCCTATTGAAGGAAACAGTAGCTCAGAGCGACTCGTGATAAACCTTATCATGTCCAACAAAATTCGGTTTTTAGTTCGGACACACCGTCTAACTGACGTGTCTCGGGGAGGAGTCCTCATTTGAAAGAATACCGTACTCTTTCATGTACGTATGAAACTTACTGCTTAAGTATTTTCCATTACGGTCTTATCGTGGCGGAATAATACTATAGCCGATCTGTTTATTTACTTCGTGTCGAAACTTTAAAGTTTCCGATTTGTGTTCTTCAAAAGAAACACATAACCATAACGTGATGCCACATCCGTTAAGGTCACGAAATATTCATGTTCACATCTAGCCTAGCTACATATGGGCCCACTTACTTCACCATGAATAGGGCTAACAGATCGGTGGCCCTTTTACTATTACCAAGTAAATAGTATTTTAGGTACTTTACCTAATAAACTAGATTCGCAGACCTTATTTGAATAGTCAAATCAGTCCTAGTACCCACTCTTCAAAAGTGTGGATATACGAGTCTCGTTTAATTGTGTCCTAGACAACAATGCCACAAATAAGTCTCTATTGATCAAATCAATTTGAGCTATTTAGTTGTCATTTTTATATGTTTGAGATTTTATTATATTCAAAATATAAATTCTGTTATTCACATCTAATGTGTTTATCTCAGTATCATCTTTATATAAAAAAACACTTTAGTGTTCTAGAAATAAAAGGTTTATCCGCAACGGATTAAACACTGATATAGAGATAATGTCTCTAGTCAAACTAGTTACATTATAACAGTTCCTAATTTAAGTAAATACCCAAAGGGTAGTTCCTAAACTCAGGTATCTACGGTCGAAATAGCGACTTTCGTCCCGTTTCCGATTCGCAGAGAAATCTCGGCTTGAAGTCAGTATCCTGCTCATAGCGGATTCTGAACATCAATATATATATTTTATGTACCACACTAAGTATTTAAAATCCAATTTCAATACTAGTAGTGAACATAACTTTGACAAATATTTTAAAGTTAGAACCTCGCCCTTTCTTTTCTTAATTCCTTCGTGTCTTCCATATCCAAATGGTAGTCACTTTGGGATATGTCAATAATCTTTTCAATATTTCACAAACCTTTGGCCAAGCCTTGGGTTTTAGAATATCGAAATGATGTGCACCTTGTGCAACATGCCCAATTGCAAACTTTGACTTTATCTTCACTAGAACAGTCAAATCAATTCTCTAAGAATTATAAATTGCAATTTTAATACCTTTTAAAACTAAAGATAGATTTATTGACAAGTATATTAAATTATGCACTAAAGTCATCATCACATAAATCTTCCAAAGATTTTATGCTCTACTATTCGCTTAATTATGGGCTTAGATATAACAAGTTATTTTATCCAATAAAGTAACCTATTATTAATTCCCAATGAAAATTAAATCATTTAAAAAAAATTTAATCCAAGGATTATATATTTTAAATATTCACTTTTTAATTCTTTCTTGATTTTAATAGTCCAACTATTTAATCAATTTAATAAGTACTATTCAATATAATGATTACAATAATCCAATTATTTAATCAACTATAATTTTAATTCAATTATATTGATTACTATAATCCAATTATAAAATCAACTATATATCGAATGAGTTTGTATATAGTCCAACTATATATATATTTAAAACAACATAAAATATTAGTCCAACTAATACTTTTGATTAATATGACGAGTAAAATATAGATGAGCGCGTTTAGCGAGTATTCGAACGAATGTTGCAAATTCAATATACTTGCCTCCCACTATTTTTCGTCGAGCCTCTAACCCTCTGTCGAGTACTCGGGAAACCGTGTTTCCTAGTGGGCTAGGATCCCGTTAAATATCACACAATCTTGACTTTGGCCAACAAATTGTATGATAATTAACTAGGTAGATCTCGAAGATCAATTGGATCTCATCCAACTCCTAGATCCAGTAGGTGGACATCCAAGTCCCCAACATATATCTTATATATGCCTATATATCGAATATATATACCCTAACCATTTTCCTCTGAATCAACTAGGCCTTGGCTTTGGCACAACAAACCTAGTGATCCCAGTCAAGCGCGGACCCATTGACATGGAAGCTTCGTAATCAATGTCAATGGACAAGAAATGGTCTTGACTTTGGCCAACAAACCACAACTTGGACACGACACCGATATGGAACAAAGCCTCGTGATTAAAACACATCTTCGACGAGACAAGGGCTTGACTTTGGCCAACAACCTCTGCCAATCTCGGATCTTGAGCAAGAATCACTCAATGGAAGGAAAATAAACGCTTGATATTTAACGAGGGTTTTTTCGCGTGCAAATTGGCTACCAATTTAATTATCTTTGTTAAGGTCTCATCATCATACACCCTTAAACATGCATTCTAAATACATAATAAAGCGAGTATGAAAATAAATAATAATGATATGCGGATGGATACTTTACATTGATCCTAGATCAAATCTCTCACTTTCTCACTCAAGCTAGCACTTGTATTACTCTTCTACCCGTTACACTACACTTCTAAAGAAACCTCATTTACATGGAGGGGAATAGGTGAGAAGAGAATACAAAGAGAATGAAGGTGATAAGGCTGGACACGCAGGTCCAATTAATTAATATACAAAATCCAATTTCATATTCAATTAAACTAAAGTGTATTACATGTATTAATCAACTAAATCAATATTCTATAAAACACCATATTAGTCCAATTAATCATGCTCATTATCATTATCATATGTCCAACACATAAATGAAAAAATCAACCCATTACATGCTTTAATGCTCTCGGCCAAGGAGGGATTTTGTGTCCAATTTGGTTTCAATCCAATCCGAATCCACAATCGACATTAAGTCATCATCCTAATGATTTCCAATACATCCAATGTCCTAAAATCAAAATACCAAGACATTCAAGGGCATAATCCAATTCGGCCAACATAAGGAATTCAGGGAATTTTATCCAATTCAAAATTAAATCCAATTCAATCTCAAATCAACATCATCCTACATCATTATAACTCATCCAATGAATTAAAATGAAAAAATCCAAGATTTCCAAATATCCATCACATTCGGCCAACATCACAAATTTGGGCGAAATTGATCCAATCACATTTTGTTGAAATTGATCAAATCAATCTTCAATATAACATATATTAAGCATGCTTAAACATCCAATTTTATAAAATCATGCTCAAATACAATTTCATGCTTGAACCTATAGCTCTTGATGCCATTGTTGGTTATTATCTAGGTCCCAAGATCAAACAAGACATGAAATACATGTGTGAATACATCAACGGAGGTAGCGAAATACTCAAATCGATCGGTTGAGACGATTTGAAGACGAATGAAGCCCAAAATGCTCATTGCCAAGGGCGCCAAAACCTGCAGTTCACTGCCTCCAAAAATAGAATTTTGAGTGACGAATCGGAGCTCCAAGCTTCGTCGAACGGATCCCGGCTCATGGGCGAACCTCCCTACCACCACCTTCGCAGACTCGTAAGTGTGCTAGCACTTGGATTTTCACCATGAAAATCCACTCTTGGCCTCCCTTTATTCACGCCATTTCTGGTTCAAAACCAGTGAAGAAAACAGTCTTGGGCGTGAGAGATGGAGAAAGAAAATGAGAGATGAAATTGTGTATTAGTTATAAATGAAATGCATTTCAAATATATCTTATATACTTGTGTGAAATTCACTTTAATTCACTTGCATTTACCTTTAATTTCAATTTCAAAAGTCAAACAAAAAGGTAAACACACATCATACACATCACATCTATTCATCACATCTAGTCCATCACTATTCATATCACCTTTATTAAAGTGACATGTTGTCAAGTCACATCACTCAAAGTGACAATTGATTTGACGCTTGATGCGACTAATGATTTGACGCTTGATGCGACTTGCGATGCCGCACTCGAATTCGAAATACGAATGCGCTCGCAATCACACCTCGGGCTCGGGTTCGCAAATTCTCAATTAGCAAATTTTCCGTTGCGTCGTAATTAAATGATTACGCCTAGCGAATTCACTATCACGTCGCTAACGAATTAATTCTAAATTAATTCGTTCGCCCGAATAAAATCTAATTTTAATTCCGCGTCGAAATCTAATTTCGTTTAATATATCGAATATATTAATTTAATCGATTAATTTCCAAATTAATCGTTATCTCTCTCTAGACGATATTTTATCCAAGATAAAATATCTCTGTATTAATCCTAGATTATTTTCTCTCTCTTCTATATAATCCCAGATTATTTAAGAGTGCGAGTTATGCGTCATTGGTGGATTATCGGGAAGCGACCATGAGATCCCCAGATACGTTGGCAGTAAATACGGTCGTCGGAGTATCCGAATCACGTACGTACCATGTACTACGTTCTACCGATTTACGAGACAAGGTCGACTCCTAACAAAGCACCAAGTCTACCCAATTCTCCGGACATATCCATTTAAGAATATTTAAGATCTGTATCAAGCGTAGTATACCATTGTATTGTGCATATCGGTCCAGTATCGGATTGTCACGTGCTAGGGCTAGGGCTGGATAAGTGTCTGCCCCGTCCGAAACACATATCGGATGTCTGGTAACATAGTCTCTATAATCGGATATTCATGACTTGGTCACAATATCCCGATTGGATGCGCATCACTCAAGAGCACTAGTACCGTATCCTGCGTGACATCATCTCCACTATGACTGAAGTGATACTTCCGTCTTGACATCACACCCAATACACTACGACTCTCTGATAAACCCAAAAGGTGTACGCAGAACCGGTTAAAGCCCTGTACCACCAAGACCAAAGTCTATCGATTATCGTAAGTATTAGCGATGTAAGTCTCAGGTTAAGACTATACACACCTACCTTGAATTCGGCGGCCTCCCATAGACACATAGTCATAATACCAATGGGATTCCAAGGGGTCTATCCAGAGCGAAGCTGTTTCCCGTACCATCGGTGAAACACGACCTCCTATCGCACTTGCACAAGTATCCGATACTTATATATGAGAACTATGCCGTTGTGCCCTCACAACGCACACAAGTGCAATACTAGCCTATTCCGCATTATCGATGTCCAGTCTCGATAATACTACTCCGCTAGGGATATTTAATGATTAATCCTTCGGGGATTGATACTGTCTCATATCATTCTCAATCCAGGAACTAATCATAGGGACCTCTCTTCATTTATATATCTATGGTGATCTAATCACAAATGATGAGAGTGCAATTTCCTTGTCACATAGTTAATTTGCTACAACAACACAATGATCTGTGCAAATAGTGACGCTATGGGTCATTTTGTCCAACATGTCTTGTCCAAGTTGTGGTTTGTTGGCCAAAGTCAAGACCACTTCTTGTCCATCGACATTGATTACGAAGCTTTCCATGGTCAATGGGTCGCGCTTGACTGGGATCACTAAGTTTGTTGTGCCAAAGCCAATGCTTAGTTGATTCAGAGGAAAAATGTTAGGTTATACATTGGATGTATTGGCATATATAGATATATGTTTCGGACTTTGATATCCTCCTACCGGATCAAGGAATTGGATTGGATCCAATTGATCTTAGAGATCTACCTAGTTAATTATCATACAATTTGTTGGCCAAAGTCAATATTGTGTGATGATATTTAACGGGATCCTAGCCCACTAGGAAACACAATTTCCCGAGTACTCGACAGAGGGTTAGAGGCTCACCGAAAAATAGTTAATTTGTACAACAACACCATGATCTGTACAAATAGTGATGCTATGGGTCATAACTGTCCGACACCCTGCTCTAGTAGCTTTGTACCTTGGGCATGCATTTCCAAGGCTACAATTTCTTAGTTGAGGTACTCATCCCCGCACTAGTGTTTTTATTTCTTTCTTTATAACTTCTGGTTGATCTTGGTTTCTTTTAACTATAACAGGCTTAGGCATACGAGTTTGGAGTGTTGTCGCGGCCATTCCCGATTTCACTGGACGAAGTTGTCTTCCCTTTTATGGGCTCACGAAATTAATGTGCATCGTGCTCGACTGAACAAGCTTTCTTGGGATATGGTAAGTTTCCTTTTAACTATTAAACCCATTTTATTTGCCTTGGCCAGATTGACATCGCTTGGTAGGGGACTACTGCTGTCTGATTACCTACCTCAGTGTGGTCCTCTTTCTAGAAGAATGGCCTGCAGCTTGGTCTTCTTGGTACTGACCAACACTTATAATACATTAGCGAGAGGGTATTCTTATGGAATCGGGCCCGTCGAATCCCGGTTTCTCCCTCACTACTATGTTCTTTGGTCTTCAAAATGAGGGGGAGGAGTGTTGAGTTTCAATCAAGTCCCAAGATCATAAATCATGCATAAAAACGAGTTGAATACATATCAAAGGAGGTGCGGAATAACTCACATTGAACGGTTTTAGATGCAAAGAACAAGATCCATTTTCCTCTTTGTTGAAGCTCGGTTTTGGACTCCATTGAGCTGTTGTGATGCTCGGTTGGGGCTGTTTTGATGCCTTCAAAATTCGGCCATTGATGACTCCATGGAAGCTCAAAGCTTCAAGCTCCAAAAATAAATCCAAGCTCACAAATTCGTTTCCCTATCACCATAATATAACCCATGTGTGTGCTAGCACTACTCTTCTTCATTTGCTTCTCAAAATTTCGGTCAAACCAGAAATTTTTGGAGAAGAAATCGGCTCCAAGCCGAAAGTGGAAGAAGGAGAGAAAAGAGAGGGAGAGGAAGAGATGCGTAAAAAAGTGAGAGAGAAAAGTAAAAGGAAATAAAATGTAATAAGTTTTTTATTATTTCTAAAATTAATAAAACCATTTACCAATTCTTTTTACTTTTCATTAAATACTAAAGTCAAAAAGTAAAAGAAAATGTTGCTTTTTCAACTTCTACATCAATCACTCAAATCAAGTGACAACATGTCACATCACTCAAAGTGACAAGTGATTTGACAAATGATGCGACTAGCGATTTCACGCTTGATGTGACTTGCGTGCCGCGCTCGAATTCGAAATGCGAATGCGCTCGCAATCACTCACGGGCTCGGATTCGCTAATTCCAAATTAACGAATTTTCCGTCGCGTCGTAATTAAATGATCACGCCTAGCGAAATCATTATTCACGTCGCTAACGAATTAATTCTAAATTAATTCGTTCGCCCGAATTAAAATCTAATTTTAATTCCGCGTCGAAATCCAATTTCTAATAATATATCAAATATATTATTTTATCGATTAATTCCAAATTAATCGTTCTCTCTCTTTAACGATATTTTATCCAAGATAAAATATCTCCGCAATTAATCCCAGATTAATTTTCTCTCTCTTCTAATTATTCCCAGATTAATTAAAGTGGGAGTCATACGTCATCGGTGAATCTTCAGGAAGCGACCCATGAGATCTCGGATATGTTGGCAGTAAATACGGTCGTCGGATTATCCGAACACGTAAGTACAAGACAAGGTTGGCTTCTAGCAAAGCGCCATGCCTACCCAATTCTCCAGAAATATTCTTACAGGAATATATAGATCTGTATCAAGCGTAGTATACCGTAGTATTGTGCATATCGGCCCAGTATCGGATAGTCACGTGCTAGGCCTGGGGCTGGATTTGTGTCTGCCCCGTACGAAGCACATGTCGGATGTCTGGTTAACTAGTCTCTATAATCGGATATACATGACCTTGTCATAATATCCCGATGGCCGCGCAGCACTTAAGAGCACTAATATCGTATCCTGCGTGACATCATCTCCAATATGACTGAAGTGATACTTCCGTCTTGACATCACACCCAATACACTACGACTCTCTGATAAACCCAAAAGTGGTGTACGCAGAACCGGTTAAAGCCCTGTACCACCAAGACCAAAGTCTATCGATTATCGTAAGTATTAGCGATGTAAGTCTCAGGTTAAGACTATACACACCTACCTTGATTTCGGCCTCCCATAGACACATAGTCATAATACCAATGGGATTCCGAGGGGTCTATCCAGAGCGAAGCTGTTTCCCGTACCATCGGTGAAACACGACCTCCTATCGCACTTGCATAAGTATCCAATACTTATATATATGAGAACTATGCCGTTGTGCCCTCACAACGCGCACAAGTGCAATACTAGCCTATTCCGCATTATCGATGTCCTGTCTCGATAATACTCCAGCTAGGGATATTTAATGATTAATCCTTCGGGGACTGATACTGTTTCATATCATTCTCAGTCCAGGAACTAATCATATGGACCTCTCTTCATTTATACATCTATGGTGATCTAATCACAAATGATGAGAGTGCAATTTCCTTGTCACATAGTTAATTTGTACAACAACACCGTGATCTGTACAAATAGTGATGCTATGGGTCATATTATCCAACAATCTCCCACTTGGCACATAGCCAGTCACTCAAGTGTCCCACATCCGAACTATGTACGGTTCGCTCAAATTGCTGAGGAAAGGTTTTCGTCAGCGGATTTGCTTAATTATCGTCTGACGCGATTTACACGATCATCACATCGCCACGATGTATGATCCGAACGAATCAGATGATATAGAAGTATATATCTGGATCGTCGATGAGACCTTTAATTCCTTAGCCTGTGCTGACGCCTAACTCAGCTGCTAAAAGAACTATATCTAATCTAATTAGATTTATTTTCGATCCAAATGGCTTCTATTGCTGCCTCAGCTGCAGCAATAATCCGCATTTGTTGTTTATTCGGCAACAGTTATCTTGCTCGGAAGATTTCTAGCTCACTGTCCCAGTGTTCAAACTTTATAGTACCGCAGTATTTACCAGTTTGGAAACTTGCAACAGTGATCCTAGTCACTTCAAGTTCTCCTACTCCATAATTTAAGACAGCATCTTTAGTTCTCTCAGATACTAACAGATGTTCTTAATCTTCAATCCAGTGACTATCACTTGGATTGACCCGATTGTGACTCCATATGCTCGAAGCGTATGAGACACCAATACAAGTACATTTTAAATGTACATTTTCCAGAGAGTGTTAACCAACTCCAAATCTATCCCAGTAGATCTTTATTCCTCGAATAAAGGTTGTTACTCCTCAGAATTCTACGGAGAATTTCTATTAAAGAATATCTATGAAAGCCAAGCTTTCACCAATTGCTTTATGGGAATTTCATTGTCAGTGCCCTCTCCCACTAACTCCTTATATACACAAGAATTATTTCGTTTTGAGTCAAATCATAAACTATTATGATTATTTCAAAACGTCAGTTCCAAGAACCTTATGCTTATTTCAATCCAAACATGGATCGAATAACCCGCAAACCTTATTTGTCGGTTATACAAAATCGTCAGGATGTTGTAAGCATCCCAAAAGGTTTCCTTTTCAGGAAAGCGATTTTGATCTGCAACTGACACATTTCATAAATGAAATATGCAGTTATCAACAAGCATCTTCAAAATGGATTTACCATGGCAACATGTAAAAGGTTGAACCGTTATTAACACAATGTTGATAACGATACCTTTCCGTCAAAAGCCCGGCTTTGTACGTTGGTATGTTGCCATTCATGTATGTCTTCCTTGAAGACGTTTAATGTACCAATAGGCACAATGCCTTGTGGTACAACAACTAGTATCCAAAATAGTTGTTATACATGGAATCCATTACGTAATCAGTTGGTGTACCTTAAAAGATTAACATCTTTATGAGGTGAGATCAGAAACCCATACCCCAGGTTGTTTTCTGACTCTCTCTGATCTACGCGGTTTCTTGTGTATTTGAAGATTAATGGTATAGATTCATCATAGATGAACTATTTGTGTTCTATTAAGGACTTCGTGCCTTGAACAGTATTACTCCGATTTTCATCGAGTATCACTATCCTCCCACTGACCACTGCATATCGGTATTCCTCTCAGGAAAAACCGCATGGTGAGCAATAATCACATTGTTCTCATGTGAGATTTACAAGTACTATACTTAAGGTTTCCCTTAGGATAACCTATATAGGCACTGTTCCAATTTGGGTCTTAAAGTTTGGTATCATCCAAACGTTATGCCTGGCATACCCAAATTACTAGAAATGAGAAACCCCGTTTCTTTCCTGTTCATTTCCTAATATGTAATCTGTCAAACAGATTATTATGGAACCTTATTCTAAATAAGTTCTTGCACTGTTAAAACTTATCCGTTGAAGGAAATGGTAGCTCAGAGCAACTCATGATTAGCCTTATCATGTCTAACATGATTCGGTTAATCCGTTCGGACACACCGTCACTTTGACGTGTTCCGGAAGGAGTCCTCATTTGAAAGAATACTATACTCTTTCAAGTATATAAGAAACTTATTGCTTAAGTATTTTCCATTACGGTCTTACCGTGACGGTATAATACTATAGCCGATCTGTTTGTCTATTCGTGTCGAAACTCTAAAAGTTTCCGATTTGTGTTCTTCAAAAGAAACACATAACCATAACGTGATGCCACATCCGTTTAAGGTCACGAAATATTCATGTTCACATCTAGCCTAGCTAGATATGGGCCCACTTACTTCACCATGAATAGGGCTAACAGGTCGGTGGCCCTTATACTATTACCAAGTAAATAGTATTTTAGGTACTTTACCTAATAAACTAGATTCGTAGACTTTATTTGAATAGTCAAATCAGTCCTGGTACCCATTCTTCAAAAGTGTGGATATACGAGTCTTGTATAATTGTGTCCCAGACAACAATGCCACAAATAAGTCTCTATTGATCAAATCAATTTGAGCTTATTTATTTGTCATTTTATATGTTTGAGATTTTAATTATATTCAAAATATAAATTCTGTTATTTACATCTAATGTATTTATCTCAGTATCATCTTTATATAATAAAACACTTAGTGTTCTATAATATAAAGGTTTTATCCGCAACGGATTAAACACTGATATAGAGATAATGTCTCTAGTCAAACTAGTTACATTATAACAGTTCCTAATTTAAGTATATACCCAAAGGGTAGTTCCTAAACTTAGGTATCTACGGTCGAAACAGCGACTTTCATCCCATTTCCGATTCGCAGATATCCAGCTCATAGCGGATTCTGAACATCAATACATATATTTTATGTACCACACTAAGTATTTAAAATCCAATTTCAATACTAGTAGTGAACATAACTTTGACAAATATTTTTAAAGTTAGAGCCTCGCCCTTTCTTTAATTCCTTCGTGTCTTCCATATCCAAATGGTAGTCACTTTGGGATATGTCAATTATCTTTTCAATATTTCACAAACCTTTGGCCAAGCCTTGGGTTTCGGAATATCGAAACGATGTGTACCTCGTGCTACATGCCCAATTGCAAACTTTGACTTTATCTCCTCTAGAATAGTCAATTAATTCTCCAAGAATTATAAATTGCAATTTTAATACTTCTTAAATCTAAAATTAGATTTATGACAAGTATATTAAATTAAGCATTAAAGTCATCATCACATAAATCTTCCAAAGATTTTATGCTCTACTTATTTTGCTTAATTTTGGGCTTAAGGTATAATAAGTTATTTTATCAAATAAAGTAACCTATTATTTATTCCCAATTTGAAAATTAAATTATTCACTACAAGAAAAAAAGGCCTTTACTGACACTAAGGTTAGTGACACTAGGCTAAAAGTGTCAGAAACGACGTGTAAATGTGCCTATTTCCGTGTTTTTCACTTAAATATCAATAATTACTGACACTATGGTATCAGTGATTTTAGTGTCAGTAATTACTATTACCATAGTATCAGTAAGAAATAAAAAAAAAAAAAAAAACGCGTAGTCGTCTGGAGTCGAACCAACACCTCACGGAAGTGACGTTTTTCGCATATATTACTGACACTATAGTATCAGTAAATTTAGTGTCAGTAATTAATGATACCTTAGTATCAGTAAAAAAAAATTAAAAAAAAAAATTATTTCCTTAAAATCAAACCCTCATCTCCACTATCCGCTTCTCAAAACTCTCCCCATTCCTCTCAAAACACCTCATCTCCACCTCCACCAACTCCATAACAACAATCACTTCCCCATCTCCCTTCCCCTCTCTCCTCTTCAGCCGCCGCTCCGTCGCCCCTCTCTCCCACGCCGTCCAGTCCCTATCTCCCTCCACCACTCGCTTCTCCCAAATGCGATGCTGTGTCAACCGCTCCGGAAAGCCCGCCTACTCCCCCCTCAACTCCGGCTCCAACTTCAGCGACCGACATTATATTTGAATAAAGGTCCTAATTTTCGTGTTGCCCTTGTGTGTTTTTCTTTTATGTATTTGAATGAGATCCGTCCCACACCTCTTATTTGTTCATGGCCGGCGGCGTGAACTCTGATTCGATCTGTTTTGGGATTCAGATTTTCAACTATTTGTAAACGGGTGAACTGCGTTGTTGATCTATGCTATAATTATTTAAAACATACTTCCTCATTTTTATTTATTTATTTATTTGCATTATATATATAGAAGTGTTCTAACTTTCTGTCAGGACACATGATTTTGTTCACATCCAAAGTGCCAATATAGTGCTCTTATCATTAAATATTTGCTGGCTAAGGTCATTGAATTAGTGTTCACTCCACTGCAATAATTGAAAGGGATTTCAGGGACCTTGCCTGTAGTTTTAAAGAAAAGTGACAATAGAACGGCAGAGTTTAGTGTGCTGCCTATTGACAGAACTCTCCTTTTCCTTTGTGAATTGTTTTATTTGTTTGATTGATTATCCTGTTCCTATCATGGTTGTGATTTCTGAAATATTGGGTTTTGTTGCAGTGATGCATTATAGAATTAGTTAGAAACTCTCCTAGAAAATCTTGTGGCGGCATTTTTTAATTGATTAATTTCTTTTGATTAGGTTGATACTTTTGAAGACATCTGCCTCTTTTTTGTTTTTAATTGTTTTAATTGGTGCTTTTGTTCTTACAGCCTGGTCCTAGTGGCAGCAAATTATGTTTTGCCTGTGAACAAGGATACTTCTGGTTCAGATGAACATTTGGGTAAGTTAAGGGAGATTTGTCTGTAAAGATCAATCTCGTTTGCATTCATAATTTCAAGGTATGTGTATGGGTAAAAGTCCTCTCCATGTGTTTGATGAAATGCCTGTGAGAAATAATTTTATCATGTAAAAACATTTGACACTTCGTTTGGATAAGAGATCAATAAGAGGGAAAGAAATCGTGTGGAATTTTTCGTCGAAAATAATTTTTGAAACCTGAAATCTCCTGGCATTTTCTGTGTTCACTGAGTTCTATACCAGGGAGGGACTACTACTGCTGGACTCTAAACAATAGGTTGGAAATTTAAATGCCAAACTTAGTATAATATTTGTTAGTTTAAGTTTAGGATTTAAAAATGAATTAGATATAATAGGGATTGGATGTATTCCATTGTTTTTTACTTTTTTATGCAAATTGAATTTTTACACCTCAATCGGCTGAGGACGGTGTATGTCAAGACTAAATGCGTAATGTTGACAATTTCTGACTGGAACTAGCTGATTTTGAGAAGCAATGGTTTGAACCTAATTTTCGTAACATCCATGATTGGGAGAAAGAATGAGACTTGTCGAACAAACATTTCTTAAAGCATCTCAAATTGTTCACCAATAAGTAAACATAGTATTTTCTGATGCATGTTAATAGTTTTTTTTTATGTGCTACATGCCTACACATGCTTTTACAAATCAAGGAAACATTTAATGCTTACATCCTCTATATGAATGCAAACTTTATCCAATCCCCATGTGATAATAAAATATAAAGTACCTATGATATGAGCCTTTGTAAATTCTTCATGTTTTTGCTCCTTACTGGAAAAGAGCTCAAGCTTTTCGAAAGAAAATCTCCAGCTGTACCATCTAACATCAAAAAGACTGTCTTCACGCCATTTTATGCTTTAACTTGATTTGCATTTTTATTTTGTGTCTAAGCTGTTTTGAATATTGTTTTCTGCATTATATTCCAAATTAATACATTTCTTTCATTTATCAAATGATCGATGACTTCTTTGACACTGGTAAAACATTTATCCTCATTACATTGTTGTTTAGCAGCAGGACTCACTTATTTTAGAAAGCAAATATTTTTGAGATCAGCACTCAAAAACTCCAAGCTTGATATTTGAGTATGTGAACAGCACTGATTTCAAAGTCTTGTACCCCACATTGACTGATTATGACATACGCTATTACATCCGTTTTTCCACTTAATTTGCTGAATTAGTCTTAGCTATCTAATATTTTCAAGAACTTGACTATAGGACAAATTGCAATTTAAATATTTAATATAACAGTTTTTTGTAAATATGTATTTTCCTGGTTACCTGCTGGAGCATTTGTTTGCTGATAAAATGAAAGGTAAGAAGGGATTTCGTGACAAGGTTTACTTTTACCTTGGTCTTTTTGACATTTCCTAGAACCATTGAAATCATAATGTCATTACTGCAGCAAGGTTAGCGTGGTGATATTTGTTTTATTAGATAATGTTGGGCATACAGTAAATTGTACTTGGTTGCAGTTGGGATAAGTTTGTATCGGTTTTGCTTTGTCTATGCCCTCCAAATTTTTTCCCTTGCAACTGCTGCCAAACCAGTTCAGTTTGGACAATGCGTTAGAGTATACTCTGAGGAATGAAGCCGACATGATTGCTTGTAAAAGTGTGTAAATTGATGAATTCAAATGTAGGATTTTGGGCAATACTAGCCTCTGCCCTAGATGTTTCTCTTTATTTCTATGCTTTTTATTGTATGTTATTGATTTGTTTGTTTTGGTGATTATGTAGCGGTATGAAAGATACAACTTGTTATTATGGATGTCATTTGGTTTTTATATGCATGCTCTTAGGTTGTTGGTATGGTTATTGTCAATAAGTGCTTTATGTGACAAAAATTAGATTAGGGTTATATTTTGTATTTATATTTTGTATTTTTATTGGATGGATTATTAATGTTTTTATTTATGAAGATATCGATTTTTTTTGGAAGTCCATCTAATTCTTAACATTTGGTTTATAATTTCAGATTTTGTGCCAGATATCATATTGTTGGGGGATTGTTGCAGGCTTCTCAACAAGTATCATGAATTTTGGGTGGGGTATGACATTTTGGTGGGACTTTAAGAGTAGTTTTTGAAATATATATATGTTAATTTAAAGATTGTCTATGGAGTTTTTGTATAATCATGTGATACTGTTGAATTGATTATACGATTAATCTATTATATTGCGAATTTTATATAAATGTAATTTTTAGTTTTTTATTTCATTGAGTGGTATATATAATATATATATATATATATATATATATATATATATTTTATGATTAATTTAATTACAAAACATAAGAAATATAATTGTGAAATAATACGATTTTTAAATTTTAAAAAGATATTGACGGATATGAGATACTATAGTAACAATAATTACTGACACTAAAAATCAAATATATGCGATATACTGATACTGCAGTAACAAAATTTACTGACACTATAGTATCACTAAATACTGATGTTATAGTGTCAATAATTACTGACACTAAAATAGTGTGAGAGATTACTGATACCATAGTGTCAATAATTTTCTGATACTACAGTATTAACGTTTACTGACACTAGAAACTAGTGTCAGTGATTTCTGGCTGCTGGCAACACGGACACATTTATATAGTGTCAGTAAAACCCTTTACTGACACTAATTTAGTATCAGTAAAAGCCTTTTTTCTTGTAGTGATTTAAAATATTTTAATCCCAGATTATAATTTTAAATATCCAACTTTCAATTTTATCTTGATTACAATAGTCCAACTATTTAATCAACGATTAGTGGTACTATATATATTATAATGATTATATAGTCCAACTATATAATCAAATATAATCCAAATTATTACCTCAATTACATTGATTACTATAATCCAATTATAAAATCAACTGTAAACTGAAATTAATTAATTCAATATATTGATTAATATAATCCAATTATATATAATCAAGTATAGTACAGTCCAACTGTTTATTAAAACACAATTTAAATATTAGTCAAAATAACATTTAATCTAATGACGAAATAATTTAAATGAGCGCGTATGGCGAGTAATTGAACGAATATTGCAAATTCAATTCTTGCCTCCCACTATTTTTCGTCGAGCCTCTAACCCTCTGTCGAGTACTACGGGGAAACCGTGTTTCCTAGTAGGCTAGGATCCCGTTAAATATCACAAAATCTTGACTTTGGCCAACAAATTGTATGATAATTAACTAGGTAGATCTCTAAGATCAATTGGATTTCATCCAACTCCTAGATCCAGTAGGTGGACATCCAAGTCCTAAACATATATCATATATATGCCTATATATCGAATATATACCCTAACCTTTTTCCTCTGAATCAACTAGGCCTTGGCTTTGGCACAACAAACCTAGTGATCCCAGTCAAGCGCGGACCCATTGACATGGAAGCTTTGTAATCAATGTCAATGGACAAGAAGTGGTCTTGACTTTGGCCAACAAACCACAACTTGGACATGACACCGATATGGAACAAAGTCTCGTGATTAAAACACATCTTCGACGGACAAGGGCTTGACTTTGGCCAACAACCCCTGCCAATCTCGGATCTTGAGTAAGAATCACTCAATGGAAGGAAAATAAACGCTTGATATTTAACGAGGGTTTTTCGCGTGCAAATTGGCAACCAATTTATTATCTTTGTTAAGGTCTCATCATCATACACCCTTAAACATGCATTCTAAAGACATAATAAAGCGCATATGATAAAATAATAATGATATGCGGATGGATATTTTACACATTGATCCTAGATCAAATCTCTCACTTTCTCTCTCCAAGCTAGCACAAATATTTCTTCTACCCGTTACACTACACTTCTAAAGAAACCTCATTTACATTGAGGGGAATAGGTGAGAAGAGAATACAAAGAAATAGGAGATAAGGCTGGACTCACAGGTCCAATTAATAAATCAAATTTATTACAATTTCCAAAATCGCCCCACCCGGCTAATATCCATCTGATATACATTATTCAAACATCACAACCAGGTATTCATACAAGCATGTTATCAATCAATCAAATCCAATTAATTAATCTTGATAATTAGTGATCATCCAATGTTCAAACAAATATTTGATTTTGTTCGAGTCAAACTCGTATTGCGAACACGTACTCAAAGTACGATTTCTCAAATAAAATTAAATTACATGATTAAATCCAATTTTAATACGTATTTAATTCTAATTCATTATTTAATTCCAAATTAAATATTACACTTTATAAAATAAACCTTTTTCGACTTAAATTCCAAATTTAATCGCTACGGGTCTCAAAGCCCGATTAATATCCAATATTAATTTAATTAAAGTCTAATGGGCTTTTAATTAATTTCTTAAGGCGTGGACTTCTGGTCAACTCGGGTCAAACCCGTAACCAAAGTCCAATCCGGGAGTTACCCCATAAGCCTATAAATTAATTTAGGCCCATTAGGCCCAATTAAACGTTAAAGGTTCATTAGTCGCATTTGGGCCTTTTGGAAGCGGTTTTGGGCCTAATTGGATCCAACCAATTTTGGCCTAAACCAACTTTGTACAACAAAGTCCAATAAACCCAATAACAACTTAAAAAGGCCCAAATCCAATTTTAAACCCAATAATTTAATTCCAAAAATTCCAAATTTTCCAATTAAATTACCTAAAGTGTATAGCATTATTAATTACCCAAATCAAAGTTTCCAAACATGAAATTTGTCCAATTAATCATGCTTAACATCAATTAATCATGTCCAACATAATTTGATCAAAATCAAACCCAATTAATACATGCTAAAGTCTCGGCCATAAGGGGAAAAAAATGCCCAAATCAAATTCAATCCAATTGAACCTAATCAAACATAAATTCAACATCCCCAAATGATTTCTAAGTCATCCAATGAACAAAAAATCAAAAATCCAAGACATTAGGGAGCTTGCCAAATTCGGCCATCCAAAGCAATTTGGGGAAAATTGTTCCAAACTAATTTTCAACAAATTGATCCAATCAATCCTCAATTAAACATACTTTAAGCATTCTAAATCATCCAATTTCATTAAACATGCTCAAAATCAAATTTACCCAAATTTCAATTTTGGCCAACAATAAGCAATTGGGGAAAATTGTTCCCAACACTTTTTCATCAAATTGATCTAATCAATCATCAATTAAACAACATTTAAGCATTCTAATTCATCCAATTTCATTAAACATGCTCAAAATCAAGTTTACCCAAATTAAAGTTTTGGCCAACAATAAGCAAATTGGGGAAAATCAATCCAATTAATTTTTCTTCAAATGATTACATATAACTCTAAGTTATTCATATACAAGCATTCTTAAACAAACAATTTGTCAAAATCAAGCTTAAATCAAAAAGCCCCAAATTTTGCTTAAGAACCCTAAATTCGTTTTATGCAACCAATAGCTCAAGATACCATTGTTGAGTTTCAATCAAGTCCCAAGATCATAAATCATGCATAAAAACGAGTTGAATACATATCAAAGGAGGTGCGGAATAACTCACATTGAACGGTTTTGGATGCAAAGAACAAGATCCATTTTCCTCTTTGTTGAAGCTCGGTTTTGGACTCCATTGAGCTGATGTGATGCTCGGTTGGGGCTGTTTTGATGCCTTCAAAATTCGGCCATTGATGACTCCATGGAAGCTCAAAGCTTCAAGCTCCAAAAATAAATCCAAGCTCACAAATTCGTTTCCATATCACCATAATATAACCCATGTGTGTGCTAGCACTACTCTTCTTCATTTGCTTCTCAAAATTTCGGTCAAACCAGAAATTTTTGGAGAAGAAATCGGCTCCAAGCCGAAAGTGGGAGAAGGAGAAAAAGAGAGGGAGAGGAGAGATGCGTAAAAAGTGAGAGAGAAAAGTAAAAGGAAATAAAATGTAAGGTTTTTTATAATTTCTAAAATTAATAAAACCATTACCAATTCTTTTTACTTTTCATTAAATACTAAAGTCAAAAAGTAAAAGCAAATGTTGCTTTTTCAACTTCTACATCAATCACTCAAATCAAGTGACAACATGCCACATCACTCAAAGTGACAAGTGATTTGACAAACGATGCGACTAGCGATTTCACGCTTGATGTGACTTGCGTGCCGCGCTCGAATTCGAAATGCGAATGCGCTCGCAATCACTCACGGGCTCGGATTCGCTAATTCCAAATTAACGAATTTTCCGTCCCGTCGTAATTAAATGATCACGCCTAGCGAAATCACTATTCACGTCGCTAACAAATTAATTCTAAATTAATTCGTTCGCCCGAATTAAAATCTAATTTTAATTCCGCGTCGAAATCCAATTTCTAATAATATATCAAATATATTATTTTATCGATTAATTCCAAATTAATCGTTCTCTCTCTTTAACGATATTTTATCCAAGATAAAATATCTCCGCAATTAATCCCAGATTAATTTTCTCTCTCTTCTAATTATTCCCAGATTAATTAAAGTGGGAGTCATACGTCATCGGTGAATCTTCAGGAAGCGACCCATGAGATCTCCGGATATGTTGGCAGTAAATACGGTCGTCGGATTATCCGTACACGTAAGTACCTCGTACTACGTTTATACCGATTTACAAGACAAGGTTGGCTTCTAGCAAAGCGCCATGCCTACCCAATTCTCCAGAAATATTCTTACAGGAATATATAGATCTGTATCAAGCGTAGTATATACCGTAGTATTGTGCATATCGGCCCAGTATCGGATAGTCACGTGCTAGGCCTGGGGCTGGATTTGTGTCTGCCCCGTACGAAGCACATGTCGGATGTCTGGTAACTAGTCTCTATAATCGGATATACATGACCTTGTCATAATATCCCGATGGCCGCGCAGCACTTAAGAGCACTAATACCGTATCCTACGTGACATCATCTCCAATATGACTGAAGTGATACTTCCGTCTTGACATCACACCCAATACACTACCACTCTCTGATAAACCCAGAAGTGGTGTACGCAGAACCGGTTAAAGCCCTGTACCACCAAGACCAAAGTCTATCGATTATCGTAAGTATTAGCGATGTAAGTCTCAGGTTAAGACTATACACACTACCATGATTTCGGCCTCCCATAGACACATAGTCATAATACCAATGGGATTCCGAGGGGTCTATCCAGAGCGAAGCTGTTTCCCGTACCATCGGTGAACACGACACCTCCTATCGCACTTGCATAAGTATCCAATACTTATATATATGAGAACTATGCCGTTGTGCCCTCACAACGCGCACAAGTGCAATACTAGCCTATTCCGCATTATCGATGTCCTGTCTCGATAATACTCCGGCTAGGGATATTTAATGATTAATCCTTCGGGGACTGATACTGTCTCATATCATTCTCAGTCCAGGAACTAATCATATGGACCTCTCTTCATTTATACATCTATGGTGATCTAATCACAAATGATGAGAGTGCAATTTCCTTGTCACATAGTTAATTTGTACAACAACACCGTGATCTGTACAAATAGTGACGCTATGGGTCATATTATCCAACAAGGAGTTTATGGTTGCTCTTTATGGCCTCATTGCTGAGGGCTTTATGGTGGACGGTGACTACCGTAGATGGGCTCATATTATGCTGTTAAGGTCTCTACCTCTAGCTGAGCTCCCTCCGGCTTCTCAGGTATAACTCATTTCTTCTGTTGATTCATTTTCTAAATCTCATGTGTTCTTAAGAGCATAACTATGATATAGTTCTGTGGATGAGGTCGTGGATCTCAGCGTACCCGGTCACCCTCCGATGTTAATTAGGAGGAAGAGATGGAGGTTATAGTGGATTCGGCATCGTCTTCTCGTAAAAATGTTCGCCCCCAGGTTCGTCCTTCTTGGCAAAATGAGGGTTTTGCCTATTCTTCCACTTTTGGTGCAACCTCTGCATCTACTTTGGCACCGACGTCCAACTCTATCACCATTCTAGGGACTATAAATTTCTGGCCGGATCGAGCATACACGGTCCACAGTACTATTAGAATAATGGAGACCCGACTTCTATATTTGACGGGGACATAGCCTCTGGTTCTCATTCCACCCACTACCATGCATTTAAGTATTACCGACTACCCAATCTTCTTTCATTTCCATCTGACTTTCCAAACGGACTCAATAGCGCTATAAGTTTCTGCCGATCTCGAGATCCACTGTTATCGATTGATCCTGGCGGCGAAGGCTGAGCTTGTGTTATGGAGCCTGGGATGGGCTACCATCTTTTTGCTTTTATCTCTTTATCTTCTTTTAATGATTAAGATTTTGCCATATATCATAAAATCAATCTAATGGCTATTACTTTGACAACAAATTAATGAATTTCAGAAGTGGCTTACCAAAAGCCAAGCCAAATCATAAGCCAAAAATAAAACCCTTTTTCTCAGCTCACTTATAAGCTAAAAATAAAACTCTTTCTCTCAGACTCATCAATCAGCTCACTTCCCATTTATCAAATAGCAACACAAAATCTATCCCTCTATCATATCTGATTTTGGCAGAGAAGGGATTGCCGAGTCCCATCAGCAGGAAACTTGAAGGGTTGGGCTAGTGAAAGCCCGAAGAGAAGAAGCTGATAAAACTGTTATGTTTGGGGTCGCAGCGGATTGTAGGGGTCGTTTGAATCCTCCCATTCTTATTAATTATTTTGGCAACTGCGTTGGTGGACATGGTACTGCTACAAAAGCAAGTGATTTGATGGGAGAAAATGGGATTGCTTTTGTTGCAGAGAAGCTTTCAGTAGTCGGGTCTAACCGATTTGATGTTTACGGGTCAGATTTCGGATGGGGGGAAGCCGAAGAATGTGGTTTGACGTAAAATATGGGTTTGATTCGCTCTTGAGAGTGAAAAGTTGGGGGATTCTGCATCTGTTGGCTGCTGCTGGTTCATTTATTGGCTCCTAGTAGGTGGGTTGTGTTGCTGGCTCTGGTTGTGGTCCACTGCCGGTTCTGGGTATTGATGGTTCTGGTCTACTGTGGTTTCTGGGTAATGCTGGTTCACTGAGTCTTTCTTCTGATCATGTTTCTGTTCACCATTCCAGCTTCCAAGTTCACTTATTCAGCCTCAGAAATTATAGGGTGGCGAGTGGACTTGCCAGTCTTTAAATTGAGTCTAATTTAATATAAAACACTATTCAAACTTTCATCACATTCATTGAAAATGGAGTCAGCAGGCGTCATACATGACCCAATAATAACAATTTCATCATTCTCAGGCTCTTCCCAAGCATTCCAAAGATGGAAACAGAAGTAATCTAGAGCTTCAATCCACTTGATCTTGGAAGCATCTGCAACATTTTTTTCTAATAATTACAGCATTGGGTTCAATTTTGTAATTACATAGACCAGTTTGATTTTGTGAGGCTAATTATGGTTGAGAATTGTAGTCAAATTTGCCTTGTACATTTATTACAATAAATGAATATATACATTTGGAGGATATTCTTGTTGTTTGGTAAAATATAGCATCTCGTAATTCTTTTCAGTGGAAGAAACAAAACCAGAGAGTTAAGGGAAAATCTCAGGCAAAAATTTTAAGAAGAACTTTAATATTAAATTTGAAAAGAAACTCCATAAGCATACATTTATCACATGTCACATTAGAGACATTTGCAACAATATAGAGCCAAAGACTTGCACAAAAAACAAAAAAGACTACTGAACTAATCATAGAAACTAATATGGTGTGCTTGAACTATCCTCCATCAAGTCTCCCAATGTTCTAAATCTCGAGCCCTCAAAATCACCTTCTTCATCATCTTCCACGTCTTCCAATGCAAGTTGCTGACGAATAGCTGGTTGAGAAAATGATTGATTTCAAAATGACCTTGTTCGTTTTCTTAATTCAAGACACGATTTAAGACGTTTATTGCCTTTAAATCTTGATTCTTTTTTCTTTAACCCTTTCACCACAACATCTTGCCCGTAAACATGTACCACATTCGAGATATTTGGGAACTTGCTCGACTTATCCACATTATTGGGTCCTACAACTGAGAACTTCTCTAGAGAATTATTGAGCATGACCAAGCTATGCTCAATGGAGTCCCATCTATTTGGATTAGAAACATAATTAGAAATGACACAGGCAAAACTATTTGTATATCTCCGATATCTAATGGCCCCCTCTATCTCTGAATCGACTATCAATGGAGTTGATGAGGTAATACTGCTTCGTGCGTTTCTCGTTAATCGCGGTATGATGTACTCATCCGGCAAATGTAAAACTAATCTTGTACTTGTACGTTTCATCACAAAGATTATGTGACAATATATTATTCCTGCAAAAGTGAATTTTTTACAACTGCAACTTTAAAACCCAGGCTTTCCAGTGACAACATTCTTATTAGCTTTACTGCAATCATGTGAATCCTCACAGTTGTGTACTACATACACCTCAAGTTCTTCAGAGATATTTTTCGAATCAAGTTTAATCCATTCCACTTGTATTACCTCATTTTGAAAAATTTTAAAAATCTTGGGAGTGTATATAGTTGATGCATGATTGCACAGAGGATCTCCATGCCCTTTGTCTGGCAACTCATTTAGCATTTGAAAATTCGACTCTAATTCATTGTTCCGCAAGAAGTCTACTACCCTCTGGAATTGCTTGAAAAATCTTCCCAGGTCAATATTTGATTTTAAGTAAGTACGTAACCTTGAATTAAAACTTTCACTCAGTTGTGTTGTTTGTTTCCCTGCATAAAAAAGTCTCTCTAACAAACATTGAGGCCCACATATATCGTCTATTATAAATTCGTTGTAACCATTCATTATGATGTAGATCATGATCAGCAATGATCTTGGACCAAGCTTTGTCAAAGTCTAAGATATCTCCATTATACAGAAGTTCATACCAAGCAAACTTAAACTCTTTGTTGCCAAATAACGAACCAAGGTGTTTCATTGCATTTTGGTCGATATGCCAAGCACAAAGATTGTGTTTTGTGTCAGGTAATGCAACAGGAATTGCTGCAAGCATGGCAGCATCATGATCAATAAATAAGGATTTTGGAGCCTTCCCGTTCATACATTGTAGAAAAGTTTGAAAAATCCATTCAAATGAAGCAGATGTTTCACTATATAATAAGCATGTCCCAAACACTATTTGCTCCCAATGATGATTCACTCCAACAAATACTCCCAATGGCATATTTTCCTTATTAGTTCTATATGTGGTGTCAAATGATACGAAATCCCCAAAAATTTCATAACCGTTCTGCATGACATGATCAGCCCAAAAGATATTTTCAATGAGTTGACTTTCATCTACTTGTACCTTAAAGAAAAACTTAGAGTTATTGTATTCATTTTCCCCAAAATAATTTAGAACCTATTGAAGCGCATCAGCACCCATAGATTCATTCCTTCGACGATGAAGATAATTATTTAAGTCCTTATGCGTAAACCCCAAGTGATTTTTACCTGCAGCTTGAATTGCCATTAACTCATGGGCTAGCCTCGGCCGGATGCCTGCATCGTCTGTATCACCACACTCTATTTGGTGGAACTGGTTAATTTGCCTATGTGATTTAAGCAAGTGTACTTTAGATGGCGTAATCAAAGGGTGAGTATGACGTGGATTCCAATTCCATGTCCACCACTTCTCGTTTGATTGTCATTGAACGGAAAATACAGCTTCACATCCACATATTGTATGTGCTCGTTCCCTTTGCACCTCCAAATTTATTTCTTTCCTATGCCCTTCCTTGCTGCACACCCAAGTCCTAATCTTTCACTCTTTTATACCACGGATATAAGTGCCACCTTGTGTACGAGTGCTAAACCCAACTACTCTTGCATATTGATTATACCAATCTTTAGCATGTTCCAGACTCGTCCATTCTAAAGACCAAATACTGATAAGCTCCCCATTTTCTGACTGAACTAATTCATTTGTAAGAATAAAATTTATATATTTGATTGATACAAGTCCCACAATAATAATAATAATAATATTAATAACAAGAAGAAGAAGAACCTTCCGGTGTTGAGGTAAAACCAAGACTCCATTTATCTTTATTACAATTTTTTTCCATCCAAGCATGCCATAAATACTTGGATTTTTCACTCCTTCAACGAATTATTAAACCTGAGGTTTATGCTGCTTTCTGTTAAATGGGTCGTTGACTTTATAAAATCTGAGAAAAGAGATTTTATTCATGGAAATAAGAATTAAGAAGTTGAGAAAGTCAGCAGAGTATTATGTTTATTTCCATGAAGAAAATGTGATTTAAGCAAGGTACCTGAAAAAACATAAGAAGCAAGTGGATTTTTATCTCTGTATCACCACCTCAAGAGTAAACCCTTCAAGTTCCCTGCTGATGGAACTCGGTATCCCTTCTCTTCTAAACAACTCGAAGTAGTTATAGTCCTGATTTGCCCTCTAGTTTCCTACTGATGGAACTCGGCAATCCCTCATCTGCCAAAATAAGAGAAGAATGGGAAATGGCATTGAAGCGTGGATGTTTTTGCTTGAGGCTGATTTGGCTAAGCTTGTAGTTGACAATTGGCTTCTTTCATTTGCTACTCCAGTCTAGATTAGCTTATAATTTGGCTTGGCTTTTAGTAAGCCACTTATGAAATTCATTAATTTGTTGTCAAAGTAATAGCCATTAGATTGATTTTATGATATGTGGCAAAATCTTAATCATTAAAAGAAGATAAAGGAGATAAAAGTAAAAGGATGGTAGCCCATCCCATTGAGCCTTGCCTATTAGGTATCTGCAAAACAAAGTTAGTATGTATGATGTTTTTCTAATGGTTTTATGTTTCTTCTTGCAAGATCTCAAGAGTCGATACAGTGCGCTGCGTTATGCTTAACTGTAGGACCAAACTAGGCGGTGGGAGTCCCGTAGGAAGGATCTGCATTCCCAGGGTACATAAGGGGAGCCTGAGTGAGAGGAGCCCGAGAGAGATGAGCCTAGGTCAAAGGCTGAGGGACATGAGGGAAAGTCCGAAGATGAATGTTCCAATGAGGAGACATCAGGGTCTTCAGATGAGTGATTTTTTCTCTTTACTTTGAATGTATTTTGTAAAAAAATAAAATAAAATGAAATCAATCATTGTACAAGCAATCCATTTTGATTAATGAAGTTTATATTCGGTCATTTATTGTACATCGTCAAGAATTTTTACAATCACTTGCTACTGCTCTAGGTTTGAACTTTTTCCTGCTTCTATACTAATCCATGTTCGGTCGTATATAAAACAAATCCATTAAGATGTATAACGAACTTTCGGCACCCATTTATATATAAATCAGACAGGACATCCACCTTTTGCCAAGGCAGTAGGGTTTTTTTTGGCTGTAGGATTCCTGTTTGCACATGGTTGCCACTCGATAAGACTTGCTTATGTCCTACTCTTAATAAAATTGCATTTCCACTGTCCCTCTTCAGCCTAAATCTTTATTTGGTCATCGTCATCTTACCTTTAATTCTCTGGACTTCCGCAGAATCCACTTCCGTCCAACTAAATCCGACCGGCCTTCTACCAACATCCAGCCGGAGTATTCTATATATCATGCAACCATTTCCACGTTTCTAGTCACTGTCCACCTCTATTACTATCATCATGGCCCGCTCTTTGCAAGATCATGTTGTATCTCTTATTCGTGGGGTGTCTGATTGGTCGCCACTTGACTTGGCCCGATTATTCGCCCTCCGCTATCTTCACCGAGTCAAGATAGATTACGTCTTTTTGAAGGCTGCTGCAAACATTCTAGGATGCAGAGAAGCATGTCTTCCATTTTCATTGCAATGAGCTATGCTCCTAACCCGAGGAATTTGCTGCCATTTTGGGTCTTTGATTTCCTCATTCTACCCCCTAGTAATACCCATCTTTAAAAATCATTATTCATTGGAGGCTTCTAAAGTTTTTCTCCTTAGCCTCGCCGAGATGGAGAAAATATTACCTACTTCCTCATTCATTAAATTGTTTTCCCTATCAATGATGCTTCTATAGAGATATCATCAAGTTTTGTATCATTTTTTCCTTTGATATCACTCAGGGTTCCCGAACCATCGATTTGCTTTCCATTTTATCATGTCATGACTCTGTGTATGTTCTCAAAAGTTTTTCTCAAAATTCTACCCCTTTCAAAGTTTTAGCATTGTCTAAATTTAAAATTCAATTTCAACTAAGGTTTCACCTTTCGAATGCTTCTCCATGTGCGTGTTTGATTCTTTTACTATGAATCGCGTGAAACCCAAATTGGTTTATGCTGTGCCAAATGTAGATTAGTACTAACATTTTAGTGTTGGTTATTTCTAAGGTCCCAAGATCAAATCAAGACATGAAATAATGTGTGAACACATCAACGGAGGTAGCGGAATACTCACATTGATCGGTTATGTCGATTTGAAGACGAATCATGCCAAAAACGCGCACTGCCCTTCATGCCAAACTGCTGCAGTCCACTGTCCCTGCAAAACAGAATTTCGGGTCTCAAAACGAAGCTCCAAACTCCATCGGATGAGTCCCGCCTCATGGTCGAACCTCCCTACCACCTTCGCAAGACTTGTAAGTGTGCTAGCACTTGATTTCTCACCATGAGAAACCACTCTTGCTTCCCTTATTCACGCCCAAACTGGTTCAAAACCAGTGAGCAAAAGTTCATTTGGGCGTGAGAGAAGAGAGAAATTTGAGAGAGAAGAAGTTGTGTTATGTTTTAAATGATTTACCAAAAATCAATTATATTTATGCCATAATTTATTAAATTAATAATAAAATTATGACACATAACATGCAATGGCTTAGAGTAAAACACTCAATTTCCATGCAATAACATTGAGTGCATTGTACACAATCTACATGCAATGACATTGAGTACAATGTACACAATCTACATGCAAAGCATTAGAATGACATGTGTCATGTGGGCCCCACACGTTCCCAAATGAAAGTGGGCCCACGTGCACTCACGCGTTCGGGTTCGATATTTCCGAAATACCGAGCTTACGTCGCGACGTTAATTCAATCGAATTTAAATAAATAATCGCCCCCGGCGAAATTATTATTTACGTCGCTAACGAATTAATTCTTAATTAACTCGTTTGCCCGAATTAAAATCTAATTTTAATTCCGCGTCGAAATCTAATTTCGTCTAATATATCGATTAATTCCGAATTAATCGTCTCTCTCTCTAGACGATATTTTATCCCGGATAAAACATCTCCGTTATTAATCCTAGATTAATTTTCTCTCTCTTCTATTATAATCCCAGATTATTCAAGAGTGCAGTTGTGCGTCATCGGTGGATTATCGGGAAGCGACCCATGAGATCCCCGGATAAGTTGGCAGTAAATACGGTCGTCGGAGTGCCCGAATCACGTACGTACCAAGTACTACGTTCTACCGATTTACGAGACAAGGTCGACTCCTAGCAAAGCACCAAGTCTTCCCAAGTTCTCCGGACATATTCATCAAAGAATATCTAGATCTGTATCAAGCGTAGTATACAATTGTATTGTGCATATCGGCCCAGTATCGGATAATCACGTGCTAGGGCTGGGGCTGGATAAGTGTCTGCCCCGTCCGAAACACATATCGGATGTCTGGTAACTAGTCTCTATAATCGGATATTCATGACCTGGTCATAATATCACGATTGGATGCGCATCACTTTAAGAGCACTAATACCGTATCCTGCGTGACATCATCTCCATTATGACTGGAGTGACACTTCCGTCTTGACATCACATCCAATACACTACGATTCTCTGATAACCCAGAATAGGTGAACACAGAACCAGTTAAGATCCCCCACCACCAAAACTAAAGTTTACCGATTGTCGTAAGTATTAGCGATGTAAGTCTCAGGTTAAGACTATACACACCTACCTTGATTTCGGCCTCCCATAGACACCTAGTCATAATACCAATGGGATTCCGAAGGGTCTATCCAGAGCGAAGCTGTTTCCCGTACCATCGGTGAAACACGACCTCCTATCGCACGCACTTGCACAAGTATCCAATACTTATATATATGAGAACTATGCCGTTGTGCCCTCACAACGCGCACAAGTGCAATACTAGTCTATTCCGCATTATCGATGTCCAGTCTCGATAATACTACGACTAGGGATATTTAATGATTAAACCTTTGGGGACTGATACTGTCTCATATCATTCTCAGTCCAGGAACTAATCATAGGGACCTCTCTTCATTTATATATCTATGGTGATCTAATCACAAACGATGAGAGTGCAATTTCCTTATTACATAGTTAATTTGCTACAACAACACAATGATCTGTGCAAATAGTGACGCTATGGGTCATATTATCCAACAATCTCCCACTTGGCACGTAGCGAGTCACTCAAGTGTCCTACACTCGAACTATGTACAATTCGCTCAAATTGCTGAGGAAAGGTTTTCGTCAGCGGATTTGTTTATTATCGTCTGACGCGATTTACACGATCATCACATCGCCACGATGTATGATCCGAACGAATCAGATGATACAGAAGTATATATCTGGATCGTCGATGAGACCTTTAATTCCTTAGCCTATGCTGACGCCTAGCTCAGCTGCTAACAGAACTTATCTAATCTTATTAGATTTATTTTCTACCCAGATGGTCTTCTATTGCTGCCTCAGCTGCAGCAATGATCCGCATTAGTTGTTTATTATTCGGCACAGTTATCTTGCTAGGAAGATTTCCAGCTCACTGTCCCTGTTATTCAAACTTTATAGTACCGCAGTATTTACCGTTTGGAAACTTGCAGCAGTGATCCCAGTCACTTCAAGTTCTCCATCTCCATAGTTTAAGACAACATCTTTAGTTCTCTCAGATACTAACAGATGTTCTTTAATCTTCAATCCAGTGACTGTCACTTGGATTGACCCGATTGTGACTCCATATGCTCGAAGCGTATGAGACACCAATACAAGTACATTTTAAATGTACAATTTCCCAGAGAGTGTTAACAACTCCAAATCTATCCCAGTAGATCTTTATTCCCTGAATAAAGGTTGTTACTCCCCAGAATTCTACGGAGAATTTCTATTGAAAGAATATCTATGAAAGCCAAGCTTTCACCAATTGCTTTATGGGAATTTCACTGTCAGTGCGCTCTCCCACTAACCTCCTTATATACACAAGAATTATTTCGTTTTGAGTCAAATCATAAACCATTATGATTATTTCAAAATGACAGTTCCAAGAACCTTATGCTTGCATCAATCCAAACATGGATCGAATAACCCGCAAACCTGGTTTGTCGGTTATACAAAATCGTCAGGATGTTGTAAACATCCTCCAAAAGGTTTCCTTTTCAGGAAAGCGATTTTGATTTGTAACTGACATATTTCATCAATGAAATATACAGTTATCAACAAGCATCTTCAAAATGGATTTATCATGGCAACAGGTAAAAGGGTTGAACCGTTATTAACATAATGTTGATAACGCTACCTTTCCGTCAAAACCTTAGGTTTGCACGTTGGTATGTTGCCTTCCATGTATGTCTTCCTTGAAGACGTTTAATGTACCATAGGCACAACGCCTTGTGGTACAACAACTAGTATCCAAACATAGTTGTTATACATGGAATCCATTTCGGACTCATGGCACTTTGCCATAACAGGGAGTCGATACCTCGTATCACTTCCTCTAAACGTAGTCGGATGGTACACCACCACTAAGATTGACATCTTTATGAGGTTAGATCAGAAACCCATACCCTAGGTTGTTTTCTGACTCTATCCGATCTACTAGTTTCTTGTGTATTTGAAGATTAATGGTATAGTTTCATCATAGATGAACTATTTGTGTTCCATTAACGGACTTCGTGCCTAGATCAGTATTACTCCGATTTTCATCGAGTATCACTATCCTCCCACTGACCACTGCATATCGGTATTCCTCTCAGGAAAACCGCATGGTGAGCAACAATTATATTGTTCTCATGTGGGATTTACAAGTACTATATTTAAGGTTTCCCTTAGGATAACCTATATTGGCACTTATCCAATTTGGGTCCTTAGTTTGGTATCATCCAAACGCTATGCCTGGCATACCCAATTTATCAGGAATGAGAAACCTCGTTTCTTCCCTGTTCATATCCTATATGATATCTGTCAAACAGATTTATATGGAACCTTATTCTAAATAAGTTTTGCACTGTTAATACATATCCTGTTGAAGGAAATAGCTCAGAGCGACTCGTGATAAACCTTATCATGTCCAACAAAAATTCGGTTTTTGGTTCGGACACACCGTCTTAACTGACGTGTCTCGGGAGGAGTCCTCATACGAAAGAATACCTACTCTTTCATTTATTATGAAACTTACTGCTTAAGTATTTTCCATTACGGTTTCACCGTGGCGGAATAATACTATAGCCGATCTGTTTGTCTACTTCGTGTCGAAACTCTAAAGTTTCCGATCTGTGTTCTTCAAAAGAAACACATAACCACAACGTGATGTCACATCCGTTAAGGTCACGAAATATTCATGTTCACATCTAGCCTAGCTAGATATGGGCCCACTTACTTCACCATGAATAGGGCTAACAGATCGGTGGCCCTTTTACTATTACCAAGTAAATAGTATTTTAGGTATTTAACCTAATAAACTAGATTCGTAGACCTTATTTGAATAGTCAAATCAGTCCTAGTATCCACTCTTCAAAAAGTGTGGATATACGAGTCTTGTTTAATAAACTAGATTCGTAGACCTTATTTGAATAGTCAAATCAGTCCTAGTACCCACTCTTCAAAAGTGTGGATATACGAGTCTTGTTTAATTGTGTCCCAGACAACAATGCCACAAATAAGTCTCTATTGATCAAATCAATTTGAGCTATTTATTTGTCATTTTATATGTTTGAGATTTTATTTATATTCAAAATATAAATTCTGTTATTTACATCCAATGTATTTATCTCAGTATCATCTTTATATATTGAAACACTTTAGTGTTCTAGAATATAAAGGTTTTATCCGCAATGGATTAAACACTGATATAGAGATAATGTCTCTAGTTAAACTAGTTACATTATACAGTTCCTAATTTAAGTACATACCCAAAGGGTAGTTTCTAAACTTAGGTATCTACGGTCGAAACAGCGACTTTCGTCCCGTTTCCGATTCGCAGAGAAATCTCGGCTTGAAGCCAGTATCCAGCTCACAGCGGATTCTGAACGTCAATACATATATTTTATGTACCACACTAAGTATTTAAAATCCAATTTTAATACTAGTAGTGAACATAACTTTGACAAATATTTTTAAAGTTAGAGCCTCGCCCTTTCTTTAATTCCTTCGTGTCTTCCATATCCAAATGGTAGTCACTTTGAGATATGTCAATTATCCTTTTCAATATTTCACAAACCTTTGGCCAAGCCTTGGGTTTCGGAATATCGAAACGATGTGCACCTTGTGCTACATGCCCAATTGCAAACTTTGACTTTTCTCCACTAGAATAGTCAATTAATTCTCCAAGAATTATTAATTGCAATTTTAATACTTTTAAATCTAAAGATAGATTTATTGTAAGTATATTAATTAAGCACTAAAGTCATCATCACATAAATCTTCCAAAGACTTTATGCTCTACTATTTGCTTAATTATGGGCTTAGTAATAATAAGTTATTTTATCAAATAAATTAACCTATTATTAATTCCCAATTGAAAATTAAATCATTTAAAACATTTAATCCAAGGATTATATATTTTAAATATTCAACCTTTTCAATTCTTTACTTGATTTTAATAGTCCAACTATTTAATCAATTATTAAGGTACTATTTATTATAATGATTACAATAATCCATTATTTAATCAACTATAATTTTAATATTGATTACTATAATCCCATTATAAAATCAACTATCATTTAATTCAATTATATTGATTACTATAATCCACAATCAACTATATATTGAATAGTTATATAGTCCAACTATATATTTTAATATTGATTACTATAATCCCATTATAAAATCAACTATCATTTAATTCAATTATATTGATTACTATAATCCAATTAAAAATCAACTATATATTGAATGAGTTTGTATATAGTCCAACTATATATATTTTTTAAAACAACATAAAATATTAGTCCGACTAATACTTTTGATTAATATGACGAGTAAAATAAAATGAGCGTGTTTAGCGAGTATTCGAACGAATGTTGCAAATTCAATACTTGCCTCCCACTATTTTTCGTCGAGCCTCTAACCCTCTGTGGAGTACTCGGGAAACCGTGTTTCCTAGTGGGCTAGGATCCTATTAAATAACACACACCCTGACTTTGGCCAATAAAAAGCTGTATGCTATTTAACTAGGTAGATCTCACAGATCAATTGGATCTCATCCAATTCCTAGATCCGGTTAGGTGGACATCCAAGTCCGAAACATATGTATAATGTCAATGTATCCAATACATTTTCCTAACCATATCCTCTGAATCATTTAGGCCTTGGCTTTGGCCAAACACAAACCTAATGATTCCAGTTAAGCGGGACCCATTGACGAGGAAAGTTTCGTAATCAATGTCATTGGACAAAAAGTGATCTGACTTTGGTCAATAAAAATCACGATTTGGACAAGACACCGATATGCAACAAAACTCTCATGATTCAAGTACATCCTTGATTGACAAAGGTCTTGACTTTGGTCAAAAACAAACCAATGCCAACTTCGGATCTTGAACAAGAATCATTCAATGGAAGGATATTTGCTTAATATAAAATGAGGGTTTTTCGCGTGCAAATTGGCTACCAATTTAATTATCTTTGTTAAGGTCTCATCATCATACACCCTTAAACATGCATTCTAAATACATAATAAAGCGAGTATGAAATAAAATAATAATGATATGCGGATGGATACTTAACACATTGATCCTAGATCAAATCTCTCCCTTTCTCACTCAAGCTAGCACTTGTACTACTTCTACCCGTTACACTACACTTCTAAAGAAACCTCATATACATAGAGGGGAATAGGTGAGAAGAGAATACAAAGAGAAAGAAGGTGATAAGGCTGGACACGCAGGTCCAATTTAATAAATCGAATTTATTACAACAATTTCTAAAATTGCCCACCCGACTAATATCCATCCGATATACATTATTCATTCAACACAACCACGTATTCACACACATAAGCATGCTATCAATCAATCTAATCAAATTAATTAATCTGATAATTAAGTGATCATCCAATGTTCAAAAACGATTTGATTTTGTTCGAGTCAAACTCGTTTTTGCGAATAAGTACTCAAAGTACGAATTCATGAATTAAATTAAACTACATCATTAAATCTAATTTAACATGTATTTAATACTAATTCACTTATTCAATTCCAAATTAAATATTACACTTTTATTCAATAAACCTTTTCGATTTAAATTCCAAATTTAGTCGTAACGCGTCTCAAAGACCGATTAACGTCCAACGTCAATTCAATAAAGTCCAATGGGCTTTTGATTGATTTCTTAAGGCGTGGACTTTTGGTCAACTCGGGTCAAACCGATAACCAAAGTCCAATCCGGGATTTACCCCATAAGCCCATAAATCAATCTTGGCCCATTAGGCCCAATTGAACATTAAAGGTTCATTAGTCGCAATTGGGCTTTATGGTTAAGGTTTTGGGCCCAATTGGATCCAATCCACTTGGCCTAAACCAAACTTGATAAATCAAGCCCAATAGCCCCAATACAACAATTCAAGCCCAAATCCAATTTAAGCCTAAATAATTAAATTACACTAATCCAATTACGCAATTTAATTACCTAAAGTGCATTATATGATTAATCAACTAAATCAACATTTTAAAAACACCAAATTAGTCTTATTAATCATATTCAATTCATTATCACATGTCAAACACACATAATGAAAAATCAAACCCATTTACATGCTTTCATGCTCTCGGCCAAGGAGGGATTTTGTGTCCGATTCGGTTTCGATCCAATCGAACCTACAATCGACATCAAATCACCATCCAATTTGATTTTATACACATCCAATGTCACAAAACCAAAATTCCAAGACAACATTAGGGCATATCACATTCGGCCAAGGTGGAATTTTTGGGGAAAAATCATCCAATGCATTTTTCATAAAATTGATTCCATGTAACATCATTCTATATACATGTAAGCATTCTTATTCATCAAATTTCACAAGAACATGCTTCAATCAATTTCATCACACCATTCGGCCAACATCAATATTTTGGGGAAAATTATTCCAAATCAATTTTCAACAAATTGGTCCAACCAAAATGCAATAAATCATGTTATAAGCATACTCAAACAAGCAATTTATTCAAATCATGCTCAACAAACATTTACCCAAATTTTAAGCCCTACATTTTTCATGCTTGCAACATTAGCTCTTGATGCCATTGTTGGTTTATTCTAAGGTCCCAAGATCAAATCAAGACATGAAATTATGTGTGAACACATCAACGGAGGTAGCGGAATACTCACATTGATCGGTTATGTCGATTTGAAGACGAATCAAGCCCAAAAACGCACTGCCATGTAAGCCTACTGCATGCAGTCCACTGCCTACAAAAACAGAATTTAAGGTCTCAAACGGCTCCTAGCTTCGTCGGATGGTCCCGTCTCATGGTCGAACCTCCCTACCACCTTCGCAAGACTTGTAAGTGTGCTAGCACTTGATTTCTCACCATGAGAAACCACTCTTGCTTCCCTTATTCACGCCCAAACTGGTTCAAAACCAGTGAGCAAAAGTCATTTGGGCGTGAGAGAAGAGAGAAATTTGAGAGAGAAGAAGTTGTGTTATGTTGTTAAATGATTTACCAAAAATCAATTTATATTTATGCCATAATTTATTAAATTAATAATAAAATTATGACACATAACATGCAATGGTCTTAGAGTATAAAACACTCAATTTCCATGCAATAACATTGAGTGCATTGTACACAATCTACATGCAATGACATTGAGTACAATGTACACAATCTACATGCAAAGCATTAGAATGACATGTGTCATGTGGGCCCCACACGTTCCAAATGAAAGTGGGCCCACGTGCACTCACGCGTTCGGGTTCGATATTTCCGAAATACCGAGCTTACGTCGCGACGTTAATTCAATCGAATTTAAATAAATAATCGCCCCCGGCGAAATTATTATTTACGTCGCTAACGAATTAATTCTTAATTAACTCGTTTGCCCGAATTAAAATCTAATTTTAATTCCGCGTCGAAATCTAATTTCGTCTAATATATCGATTAATTCCGAATTAATCGCTCTCTCTCTCTAGACGATATTTTATCCCGGATAAAACATCTCCGTTATTAATCCTAGATTAATTTTCTCTCTCTTCTATTATAATCCCAGATTATTCAAGAGTGCAAGTTGTGCGTCATCGGTGGATTATCGGGAAGCGACCCATGAGATCCCCGGATAAGTTGGCAGTAAATACGGTCGTCGGAGTGCCCGAATCACGTACGTACCAAGTACTACGTTCTACCGATTTACGAGACAAGGTCGACTCCTAGCAAAGCACCAAGTCTTCCCAAGTTCTCCGGACATATTCATCAAAGAATATCTAGATCTGTATCAAGCGTAGTATACAATTGTATTGTGCATATCGGCCCAGTATCGGATAATCACGTGCTAGGGCTGGGGCTGGATAAGTGTCTGCCCCGTCCGAAACACATATCGGATGTCTGGTAACTAGTCTCTATAATCGGATATTCATGACCTGGTCATAATATCACGATTGGATGCGCATCACTTTAAGAGCACTAATACCGTATCCTGCGTGACATCATCTCCATTATGACTGGAGTGACACTTCCGTCTTGACATCACATCCAATACACTACGATTCTCTGATAAACCCAGAATAGGTGAACACAGAACCAGTTAAGATCCCCCACCACCAAAACTAAAGTTTACCGATTGTCGTAAGTATTAGCGATGTAAGTCTCAGGTTAAGACTATACACACCTACCTTGATTTCGGCCTCCCATAGACACCTAGTCATAATACCAATGGGATTCCGAAGGGTCTATCCAGAGCGAAGCTGTTTCCCGTACCATCGGTGAAACACGACCTCCTATCGCACTTGCACAAGTATCCAATACTTATATATATGAGAACTATGCCGTTGTGCCCTCACAACGCGCACAAGTGCAATACTAGTCTATTCCGCATTATCGATGTCCAGTCTCGATAATACTACGACTAGGGATATTTAATGATTAAACCTTTGGGGACTGATACTGTCTCATATCATTCTCAGTCCAGGAACTAATCATAGGGACCTCTCTTCATTTATATATCTATGGTGATCTAATCACAAACGATGAGAGTGCAATTTCCTTATTACATAGTTAATTTGCTACAACAACACAATGATCTGTGCAAATAGTGACGCTATGGGTCATATTATCCAACATTTAGTTCATTTTTTTCATCTTTTACTTGGTCAAGGTATCTAAATCTAGTTTAAGAGTCACAAAATTAATTTTATGTATGGCTATTATTTTATCCCTAGCTTCTTTAAGTTGTCAATGTTGGACATTATGACCCAAACATCACTATTTTTGTAAGGACATGGGTTTTCTTGTACAAAATTAACTAGTGACAAGGAAATTGCTCTTTTTATCATTTGTAATTGGATTATTTGGATATATAAATGATAAAAGTCCATATGATTAGTACCAAATTAATAAGATATGAGACAGTATTAATCCACAAAAGGTTTATCATTAAATATCCATAGTCGTAGTATTATCGAGACTGGACATCGATAATGCGAAATAAGCTAGTATTGCACTTGTGCACGTTATGGAAGTGCAACGGCATAATTCTCATATATTTAAGTATTGGATATTTATGCAAGTGTGATAGGAGGTTCTGTTTACCGATGGTACGGGGACAGCTTCGCTCTAGATAGACCCCTTGGAATCCTATTGGTAGTATGGCTATGTGTCTATGGGAATCCGAATCAGGGTAGGTGTATTTGGTTTTAACCTGAGACTTGCATCGCTAATACTTGCGATAATCAGTACGCTTTGGTTTTGGTCGTCCGAGAGTTTAACAGGTTCTGTGTACGCCTCTTCTAGGTATACTGAGAATCGTAATGTATTGGGTGTGATTTCAAGATGGAAGTATCACTTCAGTCATATAGAGATGATGATCACGTAGGATACGGAACTAGTACTCTTAAGTACTGCAGTCATCGGGATAATATGACTAGGTCATGATTATCTGATTATAGAGACTAGTTGCCAGTGATCCGATATATGCTTCATACGGGGCAAACACAATTCCAGCCCCAGGCCTAGCATGTGACATCCGATACTGGATCGTAATACGCAATACTTAGTATATTACGCTTGATAAAGATTATATATTCCTTAAAAGAATATTTCTGGAGAATTGGGTAGGCACGATGCTTTGCTAGAAGCCAACAATGTCTTGTAAATCGGTAAGAACGTGGTACTAGGTACGCACGTATACAGATAGTCCGATGACTGGATTTACTGCCAACATATCTAGGGATCTCATGGGTCCCTTCCCAAAGATTTACCGATGATATTTGACTCGAACAAATTAATCTGAGATTGATTATGAGAGGAGAGAAAATTAATCTAAGATTAATTACGGTAAGAATTTATCTGGGATAAAATTCAGAAAGAAGAGAGAGAACCATTAATTTGGAATAAATCGATTAAATAATATATTCGTATATTAATTGAAATTAGATTTCAACGCAGAATTAAAATTGGATTTTAATTCGGGCAAACGAATTAATTTAGAATTAATTCATAAGCGACTTTAATAATAATTTTGCAAGGCATATATTTGATTTGATTAAATTATATTTAATTATGTGCAACGGAAAATTCATTAATTCGGAATTAAATGAACCCGGCCCCGACCGAAGTTGCTTGTTGGATTCTTTGACTTAAATTGGAATTTACAAGTGGTGGGACCCACTTGACTTACATCAACTAGTATAGTAGTGAATCGAAGTAGTTGATGGTTGAGTGTAAAGCTTAGATTGCTTATTTTTTACTCAATCAAAGTCCACACACTTTTTTATCATTTGGAATGACATATACCAAATATGATTTGGT
Source organism: Zanthoxylum bungeanum (assembly GCA_019454045.1). Taxonomy (NCBI): domain Eukaryota; kingdom Viridiplantae; phylum Streptophyta; class Magnoliopsida; order Sapindales; family Rutaceae; genus Zanthoxylum; species Zanthoxylum bungeanum. The sequence goes on from SKCR01023764.1 coordinate 243,128, forward strand.
AAATGGTAATTGATTTTAGAAATCAAATATAAGAAAAAAAAAACATTATCCTCTCTCCCTCACAATTGTTGTGAACCCTCCTTCTCTCTTGGAAATTTTACTTCAAAATTTCTTCATGCTAGCACATCAAGGAGTCAACTAAGGTGATAGGAAAACTCATCATTGAGTTGGAAACAACATAGAAAGCTTGGAGCTTCACGAAATACATAGAAAAGTTTTGAAATTTCATCCAACCAATGTAAGTTTTTCCGCAACTTTCTTTGGTAAATTTCACACACGAATCACTCTTAGAGATCCTTGGCATGTTCTAGGAACTCTAACAATGATATCAGAGCGAGATCTAAGCTTGATTTGGATTTAGGGTTTATGGACTTTATTTGGGATTTTTTACTTGGAGCTTGATTTTCCTAAATTGGTTGTTTGGTGTGGTTGGATGATGATGAATTGGATTTTCTGCATCAATAGAATTGAGAAAATTTGATTGGATCAAAAATCCCCAATTCTTTACCCTTGGCCGAAAATTGAACCCTAATTGTGTTGGGGTTGGTGCTCAGAGCGCCAATCCGCATCGTATTTATGTATGATTCATGAATACGATCAATTCCTTTTTCCATAATATTATTTATTTATGGTTGCACCTCTTGTTTTTATATACGTATTCGATTTGATTACGATTAGATTGAAACTAAATATGGTTTAGTGATATGTATGTATTAGACAAATGCCCGATAATATATATTGTAGTACACAGTTACAAATGTAGTTTGTAATTGACATTGGGAAATGTCACTGCTAAATGTATATTATCAAATATAGTTCCTGGTCAAGATTTACTAACACGGGTCGGTTAGTCAAATCTCTTGAGACCAATACATGTCGTATATCGAGACTTGTTCCGATGGTTTATCCCAATGAACCATGAGTCTAGGGGACTCGTATAGACGTGTGGGTGTTTATAATGGATAAACACTGAATGACTCACCGAAGATTCTTAATGGATGGAACACCAACGTCAATAAGAATCTTCTCGGGTTGAGTAGCATAGTGGGTTCGACTTCGAACTGAGATACATGTGGATGTATGAGACATCCTCCACACTTAGATGGCAGTCACGTCGCCGATCTATTTAGATCAGACCTCCGCCTATTCGTTGGGTGTGGACCGATCCTCAGAATATCCTGTGTGTATCAAGATAGGATCCGTCAGTTCTGTGTACAGAACATAGGTAGTCCATATATGATTAGCAATCTGTTAAATATGTGGCCACAGTATACTTCGGAAGAAAGTTCTGAGTGTTATTTAGAGATTGCTAATAGATACGTCGACGGGATAATACCAATAGAGATTTGACGTTTACATCTATATCTCTAGTATTATCCAGATACCTGTGATGGAGGGATTATACGTATGCAAGACCTCGACCTGTATGATTCAGCTAGTTTATCTGTGGTCGTCATAATTTACGGGTGGATAAATTATGGACATGAAATTGGATTTCATGACGGATATGCCTGAATCTATAGAGTCTCACTAATGAAATAAACTCGTAGAGCACTATGGCAACTTTTATAAATAAAATTGATTATTTATAAAGTCGTTTAAAGGTTAAACGAAAAATACATGTATTGGGACCTAATAGTCATTTCCTAATTTTTGTGTATTTGCATTTAATGTTAGATTTTATGAAATACACATAATTAATTGTCAAATTGAGATATTTGACTTATATCATAAATATATATGTATTTGATATTTATTGTAAATATAATACATATATTTAATATATTTGTATTTAAATAATTAATTATTTATTTAATTGTTAAATGATTCAATTTAATTAAAATATAAATGTATTAAAGTTATGATAATCATTGAGATGACATAAAGATGTTATACTTGACTTTAAGAAATTCATTAAAGAGTTAATGATTTCAAAAGCAAGTGGCCAAGTTGGCTTGAATGAAATAAAACGAAAAATATTAATATTTTCCCTTGTTGTTGAATTCGGCCAAGCTAGAAAATAGCAAAAGTGTTGGATATTTTCATTAAGCAAAAATCTCATCCAAAAACTCCATTAAAAGGAAGATAAAGAAGCTTGAGAGAAAGAAAAGCAAAAACAAAGAAAAGCTTGGAATTTAGTAAGTATTTCCAACTTACCATTAGAGAGAAAAATGTTCCTCTTGTTGTGGGCTTCATCTTGTGATGTTCTTATGTTTTTTTCTATTCTTTATTCTTTGTATTTTTGGAGGATGAAAGTTTTGGATAAGGTTGAACATGTATAAAGATCATAGAATGTTAGTAATGTGTTTATAAGCATTCTTTTGCTGGTTTGAGAAACTTGTTGCCATTCTAGAGTTATTGACCCACTCTTAAATGACCTAGAATTGTTCTATATTTATTTCATTGTGGTGAGGCTTGTTTGGTGTTTAAGAAACTTGATTGAAGAGTTGGATTTAATTAATTTTGTCTAATAAATTAAGTTTTTAGACCTTCTCCCACCTCTGGGCTTTTCATTTATGTTGTGTATTTGGATGTGTATATGATGCATGTAAATACTCGTCTGGTTAACCTTGGTCTGGTCAGACTGTTGGACAATTATGACCCATAGCGTCACTATTTGTACAGATCAAGGGTTGTGTATAAACAAATTAACTATGTGACAAAGGAGATTGCACTCTTATCATTTGTGATTAGATCACCTAGATATATAAATGATAGGAGGTCTCTATAATTGTTTCCTGGACGGAGAATGATATGAGACAGTATCAGTCCACGAAGGATAAATCATTAATATCCCTAGTCATAGTATTATCGAGATTGGAATCGATAAATACGTAAAAGACTAGTATTACATTTGTGCGCGTTGTGAGGGCACAACGACATAGTTCTCATCATATTTTGGGTATAAGATACTCATGCAAGTGTATTAGGAGGTTGTGTTTTACCGATGGTACGAGAAACAGCTTCGCTCTGGATAGACCCCTCAGAATTCCATTGGTAGTATGACTATGTGTCTATGGAAGTCCGAAATCAGGGTAGGTGTATTTGGTCTTAACTTGAGACTTGCACCGCTAATACTTGCGACAATCAATATACTTTGGTTGCGGTCGTCCAGGGCTTTAACAGGCTCTGTGTACGCCTATTCTGGGTATATTAAGAATCGTAGTGTGTTGGGTGTGATGTCAAGATGGAAGTGTCACTCCAGTCATATGGAGATGATGGTCACGTAGGATACGGTATTAGTACTCTTAAGTACTGCAGTCATCGGGATTGAATGAAATGGTCATGTTTATCCGATTAGAGAGACTAGTTACCAGACATCCGACATGTACTTCGTACGGGGCAGACACAATTCCAACCCCAGGCCTAGCACATGATCATCAGATACTGGACAGAAATACGCAATACTACGCCTGATATAGATCTTTTATTCCTGTAAGGATATTTCTGAAGAATTGGGTAGGCATGGCGCTTTGCTAGAAGCCAACCTTGTCTTGTAAATCGGTAAAATGTAGTACTTGGTACTTACGTGTTCGGATAGTCCGACGACCGAATTTACTGCCAACATATCCGGGGATCTCATGGGTCGCTTCCCAAAGATTCACCGATGACGTATGACTCGCACTTTAATTAATCTGGATTAATAAGATGAGAGAGAAAATTATTCTGGGATTAATTGCGGAGAATTTTATCTGGGATAAAATATCATTTAAAGAGAGAGATAACGATTAATTGGAATTAATCGATAAATTAATATATTCGATATATTAAACGAAATGGATTTCTACGCGGAATTAAAATTAGATTTTAATTCGGGCGACAAATTAATTTAGAATTAATTCGGTTAGCGACGTAAATAGTGATTTGCGCTAGTGTAATCATTTAATTACGTCGCAACGGAAAATTCGCTTAATTTGAATTAGTGAACCCAAGGTCGGGATTATTTACGAGCGCATTCGCATTTCGAATTCGAGTGCGGCACGCAAATTAAATCAAGCGTCAAATCGCTAGTCGCATTCTAGCGTCACATCATCGTCAATCAGTGATAGATGTCTTTCACTTTGAGTGATTGACTCAAGTCACTATTATGAGTGATGTGAGTTCATGGATGTGGTGGTTGGTTGGCATTAATGCTTGACTTTTGGAAAGAGAAAATTTGTAATGAATTTTGGAAATTCAAAAATTGGTATTAGATACACAATTTCTTAACCAAAATAATGCTCTCTCTCTTTCACTCATCTCTCTCTCACTCGGCCTTGGAGGCAAATTCTTCACTGATTTTCTGTCAAGAAACCGAGAAGAAGGGAAGCCACAAGTGTGATGGTTTACGTCAAAATCATCGAGAGTTGGCACTCCGAGAGACATGGGAAGGTGATAGGGAAGTCCACCCTGAGCCGGGAATTGTTTGACGAAGCTTGGAGCTTGATGGAAGACCTCAAAAGGGCGAAAAATGTGGACTACTGCTGTGAACTGCCGTGAGCAGTAAGGAGGCAGAAAGATCATTTGTCATCGTCAAAGCGTCGTTCAAACGATCGATATGTGAGTATTCCGCAACTTCGTTGATTTTATATCGCACATATTTCATGCTTGGTTATGATCTTGGGACCTAATTGAAACTAACAATGGCATCTAGAGCAAGTTGAGCATGAAATTGTAGGGCTTAAAATTGGGTTAAAATGTATTTGAGAATGATTTGGATGAATTGGTTGTTTGAGTATGTTTAATACATGTTTAATTGAAGTTTGATTAAATCAATTTCAAGAAAATTGATTTGGAACAATTTTTCCCCAAATTGGATGTGTTGGCCGAATGTGGTTGATGATCCCAAATGTCTTGGAATTTTGTTTTTGATCATTGGATGACTTGAAAATGTTTGGGAAAATTGATTTAGGATTTGATTGGATTGAATTCGGAATTAATTTGAAAATTTCCCCATTGTCGAGAGTTGAGAAGCCCTATTGTCTTGATGATTTTGATTCTTTGATCATTGGATGTGTGGAAATCATTTGGGGATATGATTTAATGTCGAATTGGATTTAATTGATTGAATTCGAATCGGACATAAAATGTCATATATTGCCGAGACATGTAGCATATGATATGGGTTGATTTTAATTAAATTGTGTTGGACATGATTTAATATTAATGAGCATGATTAATTGTACAAATTTGGTGTTTTGGAAATATTGATTTGGGTAATTAATAATGCTATACACTTAGTTTAATTAAATGAAATGGATTTTGAATTTAATATTTGGGCTTAAATTGGATTTGGGCTTGTTGTGTTGTTATTGGGCTTTGTTGTACCAAGTTGGGTTAGGCAAAAATGTTGGATCCAATTGGCCAAAACCGCCATCCTTAAAGCCCAAATGCCGACTTAATGGACCTTTAAAGTTTAATTGGGCCTAATGGGCCTAAATTGATTTCTGGGCTTATGGGTAACTCCCGGATTGGATTTTGGTTATTCGGTTTGACCCG